>JAFMSR010002788.1:0-20312 GCA_022818135.1 Saxidomus purpurata | reverse complement strand
GAATTTACAGTCGTATTGTTACTTGCAAGTAAAAATGTTTGAACAATACAATCATTAGCGAGTTACATATATCACGCATCGATTGTTAGAAAAGAAATTATGTCTTTGTAATGTTTTGTCCTTGTCTGGAATAGATGAATAATTTCATCGTTTACCATATACATTTGTATTGAGTATTTTCTACTGCACTTGTACACTGCTACATTATGCATTTTATGACCGTTTGCTGTGTTATGGGCTGGTGGCCTTAATCGCAAATAAATATTGCTGTTGCTGTTGGTATCACATAGCTTGAATTTGCATTTTTTTTAATTGACTGGATTAATTTCGTCATCCTTTCTGACAGCCTTTATTTTTCACAATTATCGCGAGTGACAATTGCTAAGGGACCAATTAAACAATTACACGATTGATTAATTTTAACGGAAATAGATATTTCAAATCAGCACAGAGGTGAGAAATGTTTAAGGTTTTGATAAATAATAACTCGCAATAAAAAAAATATACATAACGCTGTGATAGTATACATTATCAGGGATTCGCAACGAAAATACGTTGGCCGCGATGTCTGATTTGATTGTGATTCAATGGATTTAAATGCAATAGGTCGCTCTTACAGGTGTATTGTACCAAATATTTAATTAAAAGATATTTTCACTCGAAGTCACTCGAAGTCACTCGAAGTCACTCCAAAATACTGCAAAAACGCCCGCGATCAATAGTTTCCCTCAAAACGCCCGCGAAGTGACTCCATTGACTTTCCTCCGAGTTAATCGCAGTCACGTTATTTCCACTAACTTCACACTTTTTTTTTTGCATAATCCTCCAGAGCTGTACTGTTATTCCTTTTGTTCAGCAACACACTGGTTCGATGGTTTATGTCGTGAAAATGATTTGAAAAGGCTTATAGACACTTGGATACACATTGTCTGAAAACAACACCTTCGCTACCTCAGCTTTCTACTAATCCTACGATCATCTGCCACCCAACTGAACCCTGGAACAACACAGCGAAAGTTTAAGTTCCCATGCGGCGTTTGTGAGAAAGGCTGCCATTGGAATCAGAAGGCCATCTGCTGTGATTAATGTGAAACATGGTACCACGCCAAGTGTATACAGCTGAATGATGCTGTCTTCCTGCCTTTCACTAAATCTGACAACGATATGAGCTTTACATGTTTTTCTTGTGGTATCCCCAACTTCTCCTCAAGCCTATTTGACTCGGTCCACGTCCACCAGAATGACACAGATCAACCAAGCCAAAGTACCAGCCTACATTTGGTTATCAGCAGCGACATCTCATATCTAGAGAGCGTATCCAGCGTCAACATATCCAGTATTTCCAGGTCAACTCACAGCACTTCTAGTATGGAAAACTTCCCACCGTCATGCTCTAGTCCTAGAAAGAAATTCAAGCACAAACTACGCACCAACAACATCAGACTAGCCAGCATAAATATTCAGAGTGTCTGCAGCTCCAAAAAGAAAGCAAGCTTCTGGAACTTCCTCGAATCTGTCAACTGCGATATCATATGTGGCTGTGAAACGTGGTTAAACCCAACAATCTATGATGCTGAAGTTCTTCCAACTAACAGCAACTACACCATTCACCGTAAGGATAGACCTGACGGCTATGGAGGGAGCCTCATTCTTATTAAGGACAACATTGTCAGTGAACCAGTCGAAGTCAACACTCCATGCGACATCCTATTCCAGAAAATTGAATGCATCAATAAAGAGACCCTTATCATCGGCTCAGCTTACAGACCAACTAATAATGATAAAGAATATTCAAAACATCTATTCCAAGCCATCTCACACATCTGCAATAAATTTAAGAACGCTACTATTTGGATTGCGGGTGATTTCAATCTACCAGATATTGATTGGTCAAACAACTCAATCAATGGACACCAATACAGAAGGGCCATAAACGAACAATTTCTTCTCCTAGAACCTGAACTAGGCCTCACACAAATTGTTGACTTCCCTACAAGAGGCAACAATATACTTGACCTTTTCCTCACCAATCGACCACAACTTGTCAACCGCTGCACAGCAACCCCAGGGATAAGCGACCACCATGCCATATTTTTGACACCAACATGTGTGCCACACGTCTTAAACCGACAAAGCGTATCCTGTACATGTGGGGGAAGGCGAACATCAATACCATTAAAGAAAAAAGCAAAGCCTTATCAGATACCTTACTAGAGAAAATCAACCCCTCTTCAGACATTAACTACATTTGGACTATTTTCAAAAATGGCTGCCAAAGATCATTGAAGATGAAGTCGCACATCGCCAATGTGCTCAAAGATTTAATCAGCAATGGATTAACCGGGATATAAGGCGAATTACCAGACTGAAACGAAGGTGGTTCCGGCGTGCCAAGAACTCAAATTCCACTTCTGACTGGTCCAAATATAAAGACATTAAAAGGAAAGCCCAGCGCCTATGCAGGTCTGTTCACGATGCCCACATATCAGACATGCTCCAGCCAGACCATCAAAACCCAAAAGTGTTCTGGAACTATATAAAATCCAAGAAGAAAGACAACTTTGGTGTGTCTTCACTCAAGAAGAACGGGTTGGCATACAGCGATGGGAAACAGAAAGCTGAACTTCTGAACGACCAGTTCACCTCTGTCTTCACCAAAGAGGACGTGGCCCAACGTCCTACTCTTCCTCATAGTCGCTTACCAACTCTAAACCCTATACTTGTCAAGATTAAATACGTCCAGAAGCTTCTGTCGAGTCTCAAACCACACAAGGCTCCAGGCCCAGACAAGATACCCACTAGGCTCCTCAAACTTGCCTCAGCAGAGTTGTCTCCAGGCCTAGCAAACCTATTCCAACTGTCTCTGGATCAAGGTCAGATTCCACTTGACTGGAAAACGGCCCTTGTCTCACCTGTCATCAAAAAGGGAAATCGTTCCTCACCATCCAACTACAGACCTATCTCTCTAACATCAGTCTCCTGCAAGGTGCTGTAACACATCATCTTCAGCAACATCATGTCTCACCTTGACTCACACAACATCCTCTCTGAATATCAACATGGGTTCAGAAAAAAACGCTCATGCGACACTCAACTTTGGCATTTGATAAAGTTCCACACTCACGTCTTCTTCAGAAACTGGACCATTATGGAATAAGAGGCACAAACCACTCCTGGATTGAAGACTTTCTCTCGTCGCGCACACAACAGGTTGTCTTTGAGGGCTCCTTTTCAGCTACCTCACCTGTCACCTCTGGCGTCCCTCAGGGCAGCGTCCTTGGTCCTCTTCTTTTCTTGGCCTACATCAATGGTCTACCGTCCAAAGTCCAATCCACAGCTCGACTCTTCGCCGATGATTGCCTCCTGTATAGAATCATCCGTAGCCCTGACGACTCACGCCAACTTCAACATGACCTTGATAGTCTCCAATCCTGGGAGGATGATTGGCAGATGGCTTTTAATCCCGACAAATGTGAAGTCATCTACATCTCCACAAAAAAGAAAACCTATCACCAACACCTATAGCATCCACGGAAAAGAACTCAACACCGCAGATCATGCCAAATATCTTGGAGTTACCATTTCTTCAGACCTCACTTGGAAAAAAACACATCGATAACATCACCAAAAAAATTCCACCATGTCTTTCATCAGGCGAAACATACGATCTAGCCCTCCAAGCGCCAAGTCTAATGCTTTCAAGACATATGTTCGACCTCTGTTGAATACGCCTCATCTGTCTGGTCCCCTCACTCTGAGGGTCTCATCAACCAACTAGAAATGGTCCAACGTCGCACTGCAAGATTCATGAAACAAGACTACGCGCGAACAAGCAGCGTCACCGACATGCTTACCGACCTCAAATGGGACACCCTCCAACACCGGCGCAACAACACCAGAACAACCATGCACCATGCTTTATAAGATAGTGCACAACCTTGTGGATACTATACCAGATCCTCCACTTATCAATGCTAAGTATATCAGAGGGCACAACCAACGCTTCAGCCAAATCAGAGCACGCACCTCCATCTTCCAAAATAGTTTCTTTCCCGCAACCATCGTGCTTTGAAACAAGTTGCCGCAAGACGTTGTTGACCAGACCAGCCTGGATGCTTTCCAATCAGCTCTGGCCAGCCATCATATAAAATACTAGTCACGGAGTTGTTTTTTACCCTTTTAATTGAAACAGTAAATAGTGGAACTTTCTATTTTTTATTTTTGAAAACAGTCAGTCCTGCCTGCTGCGTATGTATATACAGTTTTAGCCAGTTGCGAGTATACTCCTTGCGGAGTGATGCAATCACTGGAGATGATGATGAAGATGATGAATTCATTCAATTATGACCGTTTTACGCTTCCGTACTTAAAATTTCTTTTCGAAAACCACAACATGATTCATGACGTTATTTTTCTTTTTTTAGTACACCAGATTACGTCAAAATGTCGGAAACTGTTTACTTTGCTAATTATAAACGGGATATATCCTCAAAAACAAAAACAAAAATACTTTTTCGTCTCTAAACATTCTCAAGGTTGCCAGTGCTATCAACGAAGTAATTTGCAGATTTTTTTCACGAAAGCCTGTATACGTATCCTGTGTTTACCGTCAAAAATTAATACACATTGTTATTGCATACATAATTACTAATATCAATAACTTATATAAATAACTCAAAATGGTGCGATTATCGAGTTCCTCTTCGCTGATAAAAAAATAAAGAAAGTATCCTCCGCCGTAATAGTTCCGTGATGTCATCAATTTTTTTTACTATTACGTAGGTATGGTAGCGTATCAGGAACATGTTGCGGAATGGCATTTTCAAAACATTTTAGTGTCTATTTTTTTAAATAACTGCACTAGCAAAATGGCGGGACTTTTTGCTATGAAATCTTTACAAAGGTTTATTTCGCATAGTGCAAAAAGAAATTCTTTTGCAATTTTGTCTAGGTCATAACTTTCCCTGACTGGACTATATCAAAAACTTGTATTATTTATATAAAATCTATAATATCAAGTAGAGTTCTCTAGAAAAAGTATGTTACACTTTGATCTTGATAGCAGGTAATTAAAAGTATACCCAAGGTATTACATGGGTAACCGTGTATTATATCAGTAAGAGAAGAAACTAATAAAATAATGCATAAAGAGAAGAGTAAGAAAGAAAGGTTGAAAGCCAGTTGTGATTGAATGTAGTAGCCTTTCCGGCTCAGGGTGCATTCAGGTATTATTGACTCATGGTCCAAAATGTAATTTGTAAATCAGGTGTACAGGACTGTATACTCTACAAACTCAAATTATAAGTCACACAAAAAACATGAAGAAAATAGGATTCAAAAAAACAGTAATTGAGAGCAGACATTTAGAGTTGGCAAAAACTTTTATATCATTCCAATTAATAAATTTATCATGAAAGCTTTTCAAGATGGCGGTTTCTTCGTTAATCTTGTAAAAATATTAAATATATGCCTTGGCTCCATCTGTGGATAGTTTTATGTTTTTTAGTTTGCGACTGTATATATACATCTTGATGTATATACATATGTAAGTATCAAGTTTATAGCTAAATGTTCTCTAAAGCCAAAAAGTATGTTTTCCATATTTAAGTTTGACAGTTTTAGTTTTGAAACACAAATTTCATTTATAAGATTTTTAGTAAATTTACACTCCCAAAACAAATGGTTTCAAGTTTCATTTTCTGTTCGACAAAACATGCATAATGGGTTATCTTTATAGTTTATCTTGTACAGAAAATCATTTGTTTCGAGAATTCTGTGAATAAGTCTAACTTGAAACCATTGTAAATTAGTATATTTTCTTATTTTGAATGGTTAGGAAAATACATTGTTCCAATGAATGTCTTCTGCAGGTAAGTTAAGTTTTTTGAGACCATTTGAATTGGCAAGCTGGTTTAATAACATTAACATTCAAAGAATCGTACATTAACTTTGATCCTTTTTGTCTATCAAAATTCCCCTTATATGTAGTGGCATTTTGGCTATGTTTCTTTGACATAAGTAGAACTGTTCAAAATTAAATGTCTTAAGAAACTGTTTTACTGCATTTACTATCCCACAGTAAAAGAGATGGTTCATTATTATATTATATTTTTACAACGACAAAGATACATGCCCGTCTTATTTTATTGACTTAATGATAATATTTAATCCTGATAACAATATGTAGCGTTCACTCTTAAAAGTGTCATGCCTTACTTACTAGAGATGACTTCTGCATGGAGATGTATTGAAAGTAACCTGCAATATTCACAACATAATTATATTTAAAATCTAAATAAATCTTAAATTACAGGTACAGTGCACATGTTCTAATGATATGTAACAATTATTTCAAATATAAATTGCGATGTTTGCTTTTAAAAGAAAAAGGGTACTGAAACTCTATCAACTTAGTGTTTGATATCCTTGTCTAGATGTCTTTGTCCGTCTGCAATTGATGTGCGTTTTTCCGTCATGCTTCTTATAAAAGGAAGTGATTTATAGAAAGAAATGTTTAATGTCTTCGTAGTTTCTTCAGTAGTTCTGTTTAAATACCACTCCTCCATACAATCGAAGGCGTACGGCTGGTAATGACTGTAGAACTTATTTGCAAACAGGTGATGTTTACCAGTAATGGTTTTCAAGTCCCCAACACCAAACACACATACACTACGCACATATTTTCCATTACACGGGTGTTTTCCTGCCCATGCCGCAAAAACAACAAGCCATGGTTTTTTGTCGGGTTTTCCTGAAAAAACATTTTGATTCTAATATTGCAATTGTATATTTGTACAGTCAATTCAGAAGCTTTAATATGATAAAAAGCATGGTACAAGTAGGCGAACAACGGACATGAAAGTAGCTCCTTCCGACTTTTCTAATTTACGTCCGCGCAGAAAATAGAATATAGAAATATAAAAAATGACTGTTTAAATATATCAGTCGCGTGAAATAGATATGATAAAGAACCTTAATATTCTATTGATTACCAGAAACATATTTATTCAGTATATGTGAAATACAAACATACATACATGTGTTACAATATTAACACTGAAAGGGATTGAAACGAAATACTATGTCGTATGGACAACTATTACACACGACGGCATTAAATGGGAAAATAACCCGAAAGTCACATTTGAGGTATGGAGTATTGCAGTTTTGGTCGGAAACAATTGATTAAGCTGAACTAAATACTAAGTACTGAAAAACAAAAAGTAGTACTTATGTAGCAAAAGACAGGGCGAATCTTTCGAACACATTTATATACTGGAAACACAGTCGAGATCTACAAATTTATTACAGAATTTACTTCTTAGTGAAATATAATTCTAAATGTTAGCCTGTAACTATTAAGTCAATATATTACGTTGTTATGAAGTTTTCAAGTGACTCAAGATTGTTGCATGTGTGTTCAACGTCTACGGCTATTCTAGTCGGCGTCTATGTCAGCGTGACTTGAACATTTGAAACATGTAAATCGATTTGTGAATGATGAAATTCTTTTGTTTTTATCCAACTGTTACTTTTTATTTGATTAATTAAACCGTATAGAAATTTTGTAATTCGGTATATTATGACCATTTAAAAAGGATAATTTAACATTAAATGTTAACATAGAAACAATGGCCGGACTTGATCTTATAAGCAACTGACACTGAATACAATAGCTAAGTACATGTGTATAAGAACAATAAACTGTCAAATGTAAGATAGGGAGAACGATTTGTCAAGCCTTTTACAATATTTGTTCATGGTTAAAAGTTGTAACCGGTGTACTTTTAGATTCCTTCCTGCAAGTTCCTTGAGACATTTCCACAAGTAATTCCATGACAGGATATGATCAGAATTTTACTAATTTACCACTGAAAGGGACACTCCATACATCTAGCAGATTATATTCTCGAAACATAGATTATGTGTTCAATGAACGTAAAATGATAAATAAATAATTTCAAAGAAGAACCTATGGCGAAAAATGACTCATTTTACCACACTTGATCAATATAGAGGCTTTCTATAATAAATAGTATCCACCCATTTATTGTACAACAACAACTCTACATGGATTACTGAATGGTTTATGGTATTGCAGTATATTGTAAACCGCTGATTGTATTGATAATGACTGGGAATGCATAGCTGAAACTTCAAAGTTAAGTTATAATACTTCAAAAGATTCTGTCATTTATGTTTTGGAGGTTATTTAGTTTGATATCAGTCATAGGGTATGTCCCTTTAACAGTGATAAATTTTAGTGTTTTGGTAAAAGCGTTTTTAATTGAAAAAAACGTGTATACTCATGTAATAATGCAATATTTAATGACATGCAACTTCCTTTATTTATTTGTTCTGTCATGAAGCAAAAATCTATTTGGTTTCTCAAACGTAATGAGTACAAAAGTAGTTTCGTTTGCCTAATATATGCTTGACAACGGAGACTGTAATGACTTAAATTGACACATTTTGTCGCTAAAATATAAAGTGCATAGATGTGAGAGAATTCCATGTCTTTATCTAAAATGGATAATGCATTAAATGTGGGTTTATTCACTGAATTTTTAAAACGGAAATAATATACATAATGTGTTTATGCCAGCTGCTATAATGTTAATATACCGTTTGTGTTACATACGTTTGCATTAATTATGCCATAGATAAAATAAACGTGTATTCGATGATTGATTATAGTATCAACGTATTTGCTTGAATTGTGAAAGATATTTCAGTAACTTGTCTACAAAATTATATGGTGTTTAGCTCGACTGGCACGAAATGCCAAGGCGGGATTTAAGGACCGATAAGTGTCCGGCGTCCGGCGTTTGTCGTCCACAGTTTGCATCAAACAAGATATCCTACCAAACCAATTTGAAAAACGCTTCACACTTATGTTTCTTGCATAAAGCTCTGCAAGAAGTCTTCAAACAATTTAATTGTATGCAGATCCCTGGTTGTTATGGCAACAAATAAGATACTCTCCAAAACTCTTCTTCTGAAACACCAGAAGCTTAGATATCTGACGTGTAAATATATCTAGTATATACATGTATATATCTAGTAGATCTCTACCAAGATTGAAATAAATCATGACCCTTGGGTTAAATTTACCTCGCCATGGGAACAATTGGTTTTACATAGATTTCTGTAGTGAACAATTAAAAAGTGCCTTCTCTGACGCCCCAAGGATTAGACCTAAGATATTTGACATGTAGCATTGCCTTGATGACCACTTCCAAGATGGGCTAAATCATGTCCGCAGGTCAGTTTACATTGGCTTATATAGGGGCACCTTTAAGCTTCGGTAAGAGGAGTGTAGCATTGCGCTATAGGGCACTAGCAAGATTGTTCAAATCATGACCTCATGCTTGACACCTAATTTTACATAGATTTCTTTCGGAAAAAAACTTTTCGTTTTAACCTAAATACCTAGAGGTCAGATACATGGCATAATAAAAAACTCAGTGAACCTCTACCAAGATAGTTGAAATCATGACCCATGGATCAAAATTGACCTCATCCGGAATTCACTTGATTTTGTATGGGCTTATATGGAGAAAGCTCGACTTTAAAACCACAAGGCATATTGTTAAGATATTTGGAATGTAGCATTGTGTAGTAGAGCTCTGCCAATACTGCTCAAAACAGGACCCAAGGTCAAAATTTACACCGCCTCCTGGATATTTGTCAGATAGTATTACTTATTGGTCTTCTACCTAATATTTTCTAATCCTGCCCATCGGGTCATTATCAACACCGCCCAGGGTTGTACGTGATTTTCCATTTAAATATATAAGAACATTTTTTAAAATCGTCTTCCTCGGATCACAAGGATGAGTCTCAGTTTAATATTTGGCTTGTAGGATTTCCAAGTGACCCTGTACAAAGATTGTTCAGATCATACTTCTTGGTACCCGGAATCACTTTACCTACTGATATACTTTCTTGTTAGATTTTGGAGTAATGGTGTATTGTTTTTTTTTAGTTTGTTTTGTCTACGTCACCGTTGTTGATCTTGTGTAATAGCCAATGGTAGCCAGGTGAGCGATGCATGGCCACGATGTCCTTCTTCTTCAATGTACTGTTACATAGTTATGTAAGAGTTTTCAACATAATTTGTATTTGCAATTGTATGCACCCTTTCTAGTACATTTATATATGCAAAACATCGGACAGGAAGGTAATCAACCAATTACGGTAACTTGTCACCTTCGAATCAAATTATTTTGTACGAGCCCTCATCTAGTGAGCAAACTGTTCTTCAGCTAACAGCTTGACCGGCTTATGTACATTGGCCCTCTTTTAAACACTGTTCGAATTGTCAGTGTCACTTTAGTTTAGTGTCTTCTGAAATTTTTCATTGCTGAGTACGCCGCATTGCCTTATCATGATTTTCAAAATATTTTATTGATGTTGTATAGGGTTATTGTATGTGTCACAAACAAAAGTAACAACCTTTCCCATTTTGCGACTATTAGACGGTTGACTTGAGAAATTTTACAAAAAGTACAGGCTACGTTGTTCAATGTATGTAACAGGAACACTGCAACAACAAAGATGACACTAACACTTTCTACAGTTTACGAAGACAGTCTGCAATACCAGTGTCAATATGAGAAAGCTGACACTAGGCTACTGTACCATTTCAAGTTGTCTTGACTGAGATCATCAACAACATAAAATGTTATCCAGAAACAATCATACAGATATTTTGATATTGCTAATATATCACAAATATATGCTTCAAGTATCAAATGTCTGGAAGGATGCTGGCCTTTGCACACGCAATACAAGGAGTTACATATATATTGGCAGTATAAATACATTGTACAAATTTTGGATCGAATGTAACAAAAAAACTCAACCCAGTTTAAATGCCTTAACTTGTTATGAATACATTACAGCCTTTGCAAACAAAAGCAAGATCCTTAACAAGTGACGAATACGTAACAGCGTTTCGTGAAATAGAACAATTTACAGATGAAACAGCCTGCAAAGTATTGAATCATTTGTGTGGTGTTTGTAAGGCAAATCCGAACAGACAGGTGTGAAGTCAATGTTCGTTAAGTTGTCTACACCACTTGGCAGCATAAAAGGATCCGTGCCATATCATAAGATTCTGGTTCAGAAAATAAAGAGAGCGAATTTTGTTGCCCGTGTTAGAAGAGCACCAGCCAATAAATGTAAATCGGTCCAGCATTTATCCGAGGAACATGGGTGGTCACTAGATGGGAGATCGTACAAAAGAACTTGGTTCGAAGGTGACTAACTACCGCAAAACATTGTTGACCTTCTGACAACGGAAGCGATGCTCTGTGAATGTAATGACAATTTTGTTGAAGTTTTTTTTTGTAGACATTAAAGTGAACGACAGACAAAGGAATCAGAGTATGAACAGGACGAAAAAGCAGAAATAGAAAGTTGCTGAAAAGAATGTTCTTTATTATAAACATTAATTATTTTCTTTTGTAAAACTGCTGTAGTCATATTGTAGAAACTAGAACATGCATTTGCAAATATATGTATGATTCAAACTCTTCATCTGTAACACTACATTTAAAAACCTTATACTTTTTTTGAATAATTTACATAAATGTTATTTTAAAATCCAAGAAAATGCTTGAATACAGAAATCAATGACATAATGTTTGCAAAATTATAACACAATATATACTAGCGGGAAAAAGAAACTTTGCATGGGTATAATATGCTATAACTTAAGAGATATATATATAAGAAATCTTAAAAAAAATCAACAGGGTTTTATCTGACCTTTATGTAACACCAGCTCAATTGATATAGTTATTGCATCAGCAGCGTCTTGGATAGACATCAGTTTTCAGAGACGTTCTCTAAACAAAGTTCATCTCATCAATACCGTGTATGTCCACCATTGGAATCCATGCATGCTTGGCAACGACGCCTCATTGATGCGACAAGTGTGGTGAAAAATGCCTGGGGAATACAATTCCAGATTCTCACAAGCGCACGTGACAGGTCAGGTAACGTCAACGGCTGATTTTGGAGGCGACGTAAGCGACGCTGCATCTTATCCTACACGTGTTCTATAGGCGACATACCCGGTGACATTGCAGGCCAGGGCAGCACATTCACATTGTTCTGGATCAAGAATAGGTGACGACCCGCGCGACGTGCGGGCGAGCGTTATCCTGTTGCAGCGTGGCGTTACGTTCCTGCACAAATGGAAGGACGTGAGGCCGTATGATTTCGTCACGGTATCTGATGCCTGTAAGTGTGCCGTCCACAACCACAAGAGCTGTTCTGCCACGGGATGAGATGCCACGTCACACCATGACACTACTTCCGCCGTTGAATCACATAACTGTCATGGAAACGTTCACCAACACGACGGTACACTCTAGAACGACCGTCGCTGCTGTCGATATGAAACCTGGACTCATCCGTGAAAAGAACACGTGACCAGTCCTGTTGCGTGAAGTCTATGTGTCGTCTACACCAGACAAAACGTGCTACACGATGACGTTGCTGGAGAACAGGACATATGACTGGACGTCGTGGACGTATGCCTTGTTCAAGCAATCGATTACGTACCGCTCGGGGACTAATTCTTTTAAGGCCAGGAATACTTCTAGCCGTCAACGTAGCAGTTCTGAGTCGTTCATGGATATGCGTATCCTGGCGATTAGACGTTACGCCGGTCTCTGGTGGTCCCAAACTGTTTGTACCGTCTCCACAAGGCGTCTACAGTATTTCGGTGCACACTAAATTGTCTGGCAACGTCAGTATGACGTACACCAGCTTCAATCATTCCTACGGCGCGGCATCTGTCAGTTTCATTTAGCCTTGGCATGGCGTATCAAAGTAAACTACCAGTGCAACTCATGTACTGACCAATGTAAATGACCGAGAGGGATACATAACTTACCTGTGTAAAGCTTTAATTTATAAATTTGACGATACATTAACATTTTACACATGCACTGTTTCTTTTTTCCGCTCGTATATAATATTAATATTAAATCAGCCCTTTGCAGAAATACATATATTTTCGTTTCCTTGCTTTTGTTTAAGGCATTATCCTCTTAATTACAGACATGACATTCTAGAAGAGAACAGAGTTAATTGAAGAAAAATGCCAGTGATAGATAAATCTGGACATCTAGTGGAAACAAAATATAAAGTATACTCAGGTAATTCTTCACATTATACTTTAAATATGTATCATACGAAATCGTCGTGCTTGGTAAATGGTAAAAATACAGAACAGTTTCTGCAGATAGACCTTCCAAAATTATTTACTGCTATCGAAAGCAAGATATCCGGAGAAAACTGCACTATTGAGGACTTTAATGAAAATGTGCGAAATATGATATTGCAATATTTTAGTGCAAATAATGATACTGTACAGCATGGAGGTACTGGACAATACCTATCGATTCTTGATACCGAAGCTTCCTCATCTGACAAAAGATTTAATGAAAATATGTCAGTACATGCTTATTGTCAGACTGATAAAATGAATGAAAAACTTACTGCGAACGTCTTTTGTCAGACTAAGGAATGTGGTAAACAAGATATGTGCACAGAGATGAAAGATGGAGTAACTCAAACTTCGGACAACACAGTGTTTGACATATTGAGAGTGATACACACCAACGTGGTGGAAATAAAAGAACAGCTAGCTAACCACGTTATTCACAATTAAAACACGTTTTCACAGCTTAGAGATGAAATTGTTAGTGTAAAGAAACACTTCGCAACTGATAAAGCATGTACAGGTCGGACTGTCGAAGATATATCAGACAATCAAAGAGAAATGAAAAATGAGCTCCAAAAGGTCAACGAAACTCTCCAAAGGCGTCTGCAAGGAATACTTGAATCTCTTAAATCTTTTCACGAGAAAAGACCAGCTGATACTGTGAAGTCAGTACCGGCTGTGATGGGAGTAAGATCTTTCACTACTGATCAACCAGATAAACCTGCAAGGCAACCTGAACAAAACGACGGTTACAGCTCAGACACCCGAAGTGACCCAGTGAAAGAAAATAAACCGAAAACTATGCTTATAGGTAGTTCAATACTAAAGGGTGTAAATACCCGTGGTCTAGACAATGATGTTTATGTGAAGACAAACCCTGGAGCTACAATTCTGGAAATTGAAAAGAAACTGCTTGACATTAATACATGTCGAAACATAGTTGTCTATATTGGTGGCAATGACGCAGCAAACGGTAAACAAGTTCAGGATTTCAACAATGACTATGAACAATGATAAGGAATATGAGAGCTCAGCAACGCACACCACATCTTTGTACACTTTGTCCAAGAAAAGATGTAGATGTACGACCGTTCAATGACGCAATCAGAGGTTTAGCTGACAAACACGAGATTCCTCTAGTTGATTGCTACAGCTCTTCTGTCTACGGAAATGGTGCTATTGTACAGTCAAATTTCATGACAGATGGTATTCATCTTTCAAATAGAGGTACCAAAGTCCTTCTACAAAGCATTAATCGTAAGTGTAAAATATTCAAAATCAGACTACAAACAGACAATGATTATCACAGTGGTCAGATTAGTGCATGCTCTTTTTGCGGTCTAACTAATCACCGTTCAGACGATTGCCGACAACGTGGTTCAATCGGAAACAGTTTGATACAAAGAAACAAAAACCGAGGAGGTAATAATCGAACTGCGAGGAAAGAAAGCCAATTTTCAAGGTCAACTAACGCTTTCCGAAGTAGACCTGAAGTCTGGCAGTGCAAGAAGTGTTTCTCCGATGAACATTATACTAACAACTGTCCAAATATTAACACAAATCGTTATTATTAGGGACTCGAAGACAAGCACTCAGCTTTTAAAAGTTTCAATATATATAACGTTTTAAATTCTGTATGTGAATATTGCAGTTTTGAACTATGTCAGTGTAATGATTGTGTAACTTGTAGAGAAACTGATAGCGCTGACAAATGTGATAAATTAACAACCAAACGGAAGGTACTGCTTACAGGTAATGTTCGTAAATTTTTATCCACTAATGGATCTACTGATTATTTTAAAATTCAGAACGATACTAATACAAAAGTCACTGTACGTGTTGTAATGATTAAGAAACCAGAGTTAGTGATACAACTTTTGTAAGTAGAAATGCGTTATCTAGCTATGAGTTTTAAAAACAAAACACTCAACTTTAGTGTGACAATAAGAAATAGCTTTCAAGTTTTAAGCTCTTACCCTTCGAAAACAGGTGAAATCTCAAACGTAAATATGTCACTGTCGAAGCATAATACTAATAGTAAAAATTCAGATTTGACTCGGAATTCGCATAACTTAAAAAATAATCATTTTCATATGTTTATCTCTATCAATACATTACATGCGAATATATATTATCAAAGAGAAGTTTTAAAAAAAAACGTTATAGAGAAACTAACGGCATTCGAAATACACCTAATAATGTTTCTATAGTGGCAACAAATGTTTTGCAAAAGGCAACGGTAAAAAACGCGATTGGTTCGCGTGACAATTCATTTAAAAAGAGGATTACATATAGCCAGCATAAACATTCAACATATTTTACCAAAAATGGATGAATCAAAGTATCATTTGGGTTCTAATAATTCGTGTGATATTTTAGGCATTGTTGAAACTTTTCTTAGTAAAGATATATGCAACAATGATCTGCGTGTTCATAATTACAAATTGAAAGACGGGACAGAAATCATAAAAAGGGGGGCGGGTTTTAGTTTATATAAGGAGTAATATTTTATAAAAACTATGCGATTTCAATATAAACTATGTTTTATATAAAAATGCTTGGAAATACAGTAATATGCGTTGGGAGGATAATGTATTACAAAATGGTCTTACACAGATGATCACATCCCCTACTAGAGTATGTAAAACTAGTTCTACCATTATTGATCATTTATATACCACAAGACCTGATTTACTTTGTGACGTTCGATGGCCAAATTATTCTATCAGTGATCATTATCCAGTATGCTTTACGAGAATAAGTCAACATCTAAATTGTAAAAAGGCGGATCACGAGACTATTAGATACAAGTGTTTCAAAAACATTTAATGAACAATTATTCAGTTACGATCTAGCCACTTTCACGCTTGAAAATTCTGAAATTTAGAGTTCTTTTACGCAGTCCTAAACTCTGTACTGTTAAAACATGCCCAAGTAAAGCAAAAAGAGAATTAAATTTGACACGCAGCCAGGATGGTTTACTGCAGAAATTAGAAATGCCATATTCAAGAGAGATAAACTGCATAAATCTAAAAAGTTAAATGAATATAAAATTCAACGTAATAAGGTAACGTATATGATCAAACAAAGTAAAAAGAATTTCTACAATAATGCAATTAAGGAAAATAAAACTCCAAATTTCCTTTGGAAACACCTTAAAACTATTTCAAACACTGGGAAAAATAACAATGAGGCTGCTTCTATTCCGGATAGTTTGACAATAAACGAAACTATCATATCGGGAAAATTAAACATTGTAAATGAGCTTAATAAACATTTTGTGAATATTTCTAATATTGTGAAGAAAACAACATTTATAAAAGAATCTTTTACGAATTTAAAAAACATTCTTGATGAAAAATTAAAGCACACTGAGTTCAATATTGAATACATTACAGCGTTCGAAGTGAAGAAACTTATTGATAAACTTAACACTAACAAATCTACAGGGATAGATCATATCGGTCCAAGAATTCTAAAATACTGTGGCGACTATGTAACTGCCCCTCTTGCCTCTATCTTTAACAACTGCATTGATAAATGTACATCCCGTTCATTAAAGCAAGCTTATATTATTCCAATACACAAGGGAGGAGATAAAAATGATCCAAGTAATTATCGCCCAATATCAATTTTACCGACAATTTCTAAGATTTTTGAGCGACACATAGCAAATCAAATTCAAGACTACTTCAAGAAATACAATTTAATTCACGAGACACAATCTGGTTTTAGGCAACATCATTCCTGTCAAACTGCCTCAACCCATCTCATTGATTCGTGGATAAAAGACATAGACACTGGAAATTATATAGGTGCAGTGTTTCTTGATTTACGAAAGGCTTTTGACCTTGTTGACCACACCATATTAATTAATAAACTAAAGTTCTACCCGTATTTTCAGGTAAGAGTCCAATCACATGAAAAATACAATTAAGAACTAGAAATCAATTGAATGTATTTTTCATGTGATTGGACTCTTACCTGAAAATACGGGAAACGTCATTTGGACGCTTAGTGTATATGACGTCATTAGGACGTGACGTCATTTCCTGACGTTTTTTTTCATTTCTAAGCTTGTCATGAATATGATCATCATGTGAATTTAAAAAGTGTAGACAAATTTCTTGAAAAAGGTAATATTGTTTCTTTTAGTATGGTCAGTAAGAAATTTTTGTTTCCTATACAGAAATGTCAACCTGGCATTTGCCTTTTTGATAATAGAGCTAGCCATGTATTTACCAGTTAGACTCTGATCTAAAGTTGCACCTAGGTACTTGACAGATGAAGTGGAATTTATAATTTGACCATTGCAACTTATATGGTCGAAGGTTCGAATCCCAGCAGGGGACCGTTCTGAAATGGCCTGTTGGTGAGCCGCCAGCTAGTTAAATAATGGTTACCGTATGCGAACCTGCCTGGTACCTGGCATTAAAGGGATAGGACTCGGGAGGTACATGTGCTCAAAAGGGAAGTGTCTCATAAGTCAGAAATGGATGGCCGTTTAAATATGGGTGACACTATAATAAACAAACACTTTATCTGTTTTATATGAAGGTTATTATTTGACTTTAACCTCGGCTTTCAGCCAAATAAAATTGACTCTGTTTTTCCTAAATGCAGGGACATCTTGTTATCAATTACCACTGACTAACCGATTCAAGATCCTCTGTTAACTCTTTCTCAATGGCTGACCTATTCTTACAAGAAACCAAAATAGCGGAGTCATCCGCATAAAGTAACAACTTATTTTTTACCACTGCAGACATATCATTAACGTAAATTAAAGATAAAAGAGGTCCTAGAATTGACCCTTGCGGAACACCACATGTAATCTTACAAGGCTTACAACATCAACAAGCTGTTGTCTCTCAGATAAATATGACCTGAACCATCGAACAATATCTTCCGCAAGACCGAGTCCTTTAAGTTTCATCAGAAGGAGAGTATGATCAACAGTATCAAACGCCTTTTTGGAGACCAAGTAAAATCATACCAATAAGATGACCTTTATCCATTTCAAACTTGATATAATCAGAAAGATGTACAAGACACGTTTCAGTTGAAAATCTTCTTCTGAAACCAGACTGAAACTTATACAGTAACATATTATCATTGAAATATGATTCCACTTGATCATACACTATCCGTTCAAAGATCTTGGAAATAATACTTAGTATGGAAACTGGGCGGTAATTGCAAACATCAGTTTTATCATTTTTTCTTAAAAAATGGGTACAACCCTGGCTGATTTCAAATCATACGGAAAAACTCAATGACAAATTTATTACATGAGTGAGAGCACAAGCTATAATTGAAGCACCATCTCTAACAAATTTAGAGGGAATACCATCCAGCCCAGTTGACTTACTTACACTAAGCTTGTATAAGTACTACAAAACCTTATTTTCAGATAAAATTGAAAATGAAAAGTTATTAAAACTACACCCTTTTCTGAGTAAAAACTTAAGACAAACTTCCTTCCATATTTATAAAGAGACTGTGGTAACTTATCAACTAGTTTTGATGCAACTGTTGTGTAAAAAATATTAAATTTCTCTGACACTTTCTGTTTATCGAAACAAATCTTAGTGCTATCATCCATTTTAGACCTATATTTGAACAAGATGAAGATTTTGATTTTTTTAAGGCAGACCAAGGTCTTTTAGAGCAGTCCATAGTGCCTTAGAATCAGACTTGTTTTCTTCAACTCTATCTTTAAAAAAGTTTTGCTTAGCCCTATGTATTAGGAACTGAGTTTTATTCCTTACATGCTTGAAATGTTCTAAACTTTAATCAGACCTTTCTTGTTTATACACATGAAATAGCTTGTCACGTTCATTTATACACTGGAGAATTTCAGGTGTTATCCAAGGCTCAGTACGTTGTTTGATCCTAACCTGTTTAACAGGAGCTACACCATTTATAGCAGACAAAATATAGATTTAAAAGAATTCCATGCATCAGAAACATTATCACATAATAAAACAGAACTCCAGTCAACATTTAACAAAGTTCTCTGAAAGTTGTCCTTATTGTAATTTTTCATGGAGCGAATGTTGACATTATTGTGCTTGCCAATAAAATGTTTACTGATTTTTCTAGTGCAATATATCATAAAATGAGCACTTATACATGTATCAATAATACCAGACTGTAAACCTTTTTCATTGTTAGACACTAATATAGGATCAATAATGGTAGATGACACTTTCCCCAATTCTAGTAAAATCAGCAATCAATTGCCTAAAATTAAACATGTCCATAAAAGTTCTCAAGCTAGTAAACAATGCACACTTTTTGTTGCGTTTACAAACGTCTTTGTTAAAATCCCCTAAAATGTATGTTTCATAGAAGTAAAATCTGACATGTTTGCACAGACAGTTTCTAAAATATTGTAGAAGTTTGACTGTTTTTGGGGTCTATAAATAACTCCACACACAATAGGTTTCTGTCTTAGGTAGTAAATAACTCGCACCAGACTGCTTCCAACTCCCCATGTAACAAATCCGGCCGATGTTAAAGGTCCACTTCTAAGCGAAAAAATTATGGGCATGTAGATTACCTTATGCAAGACACTAAATAATGAAGATTGTCAGTTAAAATTTACAGAAAGTGTTTGGAACACGAAGAAAAGTGCATGTGTATTATGTTCAAATCCAGTGATTCGACAAAATGACTACTCCAGAACTTTTTAACCTGTCTTCATAATGCATAGAAAAGTAACTGTACATGTACTGTGGTTTAATTAGAATTTCTACATACCAACTTTCATTTTATATTAAAATAACTTTTTTTTGTGTTTTATTAAGTATATTTGAATTTTTGCTTTTGTTAGTATTGGACCTTTAAAGGCTATATCACTGTATGTAATATTTAATAAACGGGACTACTTATATGTTTCAAAATACTTTTTTGCAATTGGGTTCTAATGTATGTTTTTGGGGTCCACAAGGAAACTTAAGGAACTTTATTATTTCAGAGTTGTTAGTACCTGGTATGGACTTCTAAAAAGAAGAGTGTTTAGTATGTAGGTTTGTATGTTGGGGAATGGGAGAGCAGATAGTTG
>JAFMSR010002787.1:0-20365 GCA_022818135.1 Saxidomus purpurata | reverse complement strand
AATGTAAGGACGGCCGCACGGGCGGACGCTCCTGCGTAGGTGATAATAGGTGGTATTTCTATTGTTCTCGAACAATAGGTGACCACACTTATGTAACAAAAGAATGACCACTTAAGGACCAAAGACGGAATGAAGACAATATATTTCTTTTGTCTTAGACAAAACCTCCTACCACTTACAGTATCCATATAGACGGACGGACGGACGGACGAACGCACGATAGGACGATGCAATTTTAATATGCATTACTTTGTCGTCATAAAAACAGCAACGGTTGTTATTTATTTGTTTATTTATTTGAATGTTTTATATTACTAAAATATAATTAAAAAAGGAATACCAAACATAATGGCAAGTATGATTTTATAATGTAACGTTGCTTTGAACTGCGCCCAGTTATGTTCAGATCCTTGGTGTGCTTGTTTGTTTTGATTCATCATTTCCTGTGCATTGTGATACGTTTAGCGTTTTTACGTAAGTGAGCGAGAACATTGGGTCAAGCTTTATTACAAATGCTTACAATACCGTTCGCCATTTAAATCGTTGTCGTGTTTTGTTCATGATTTGATTTCTTTATTTTTTCATCAATTGAATTTGTCATATTTTTAATTCCGATTAATATGCCGCGTTTGTTGACTTCGTGTTATCCTTTATGATAAACAATGGACCTGTCTGGCGTTTGCTTTACCAAGTGTTCGATACAAATTGTAAATCTAAACAAACAAAACGAGCAAGACCAATATAACACTGTTCATTAACTAATATGCGAAACATTACACTGGATAAAAACAAACTATAACTATATTTTCTAACTCTAAACAATGATTCTATACAGTGTTGTCAATTAAAACAAAATGTATCTCAATTTAAATGTTGTCCTCAGTCGCACAAATATAAAGATGTATAAATTAATACGAATCACAGAAATATATTATTATGGCTTTTATGGCTGTGGGGCTCGTTTTGGGGAGGCTGCGTTTTTGGTACGTGGTATTCCCTGTTTGATATTATTTTTGTTTTTAAGCTGATACGTTTGAATGGATTATATTTGAGTTAAGATACGTACGAGAAAAATGCGAAAGTGTCTTTCAGTTATTCACGTAATTCATTTATTTGCGTCTATATCTTGATATTGCATTCTATCAGATCAATATTTACGTACTTTGGTAGATGTACGACCGCCTTGAATGTATCAGATATTGTCGTTTTAAAGGGAGATCCTCACTGGTAATAGAACATTTAACAAATTTTACAATTTAATCTAACAGAACTGTTTTTGTGTAGTATTATTTGAATAACCTCTTCAGATTCAAACAGAGACAGAGAATAACTTTGTTTTGGGGAAAATGTGTTAGTATATGAAATAAAACTGAATACTATGTTACATATTGAGATTGACCCTTTGGAAAGCGAGAACATACATGCTTACACTTAATTATGCGAAAGCAAAGTTTAACTGTTCCTTTAATGTTGATTCTAGAATAGGTTGAGACATATGTGCGAGGTTATTCTTTCAGATGACTTTTGATTTTATTGTTAATAGTCCCGCCCGACTCTAAGATTTTTGCACATGAGAAATTGCCAAGACTCCTGACAGGCGCAATTTGAGGAGATAGATGCAGATAAAAGAGAATCCTGATACCAGACCGTAGCATTTTACAAATAGACCCCTCGGTTTTGTAACGTGCCCGGTGTTTAGCCCTGATACAGGCGAAAATACCTCCGGGTTTCTACCCAGTACATCTCCAGATCGGTTGGAAACACTGCAAATCGTTTCTAAAATTTCCAGTTTCCCGACCAGGATTCGAACCGGGGACCTCCGGATTGATAGTTCAATGCATAAACCACTAAACACAACGCAGAGGTGAACTGGTGAGAAACCAAGAGAAAGTATCGCATGAGTCGGTGCTATCAAGCTTATCATTGATGAACACATCTCCTTTCGTAAATTAATCAGTATTATCGGCCGGTGCAGTTTGTTTATATCTATACTCTACACCAGCGGTGTTGGAGTACATAAAATATATGTATACAATCCATTTCGTGACGACGGTACAGGTCAGATTATTCATTCACTAAAATTAAATACCTTTAACTAACAATTTAAAAGTATTTTTAAAAGATGAACCTATCAATATCAACAACGTTTCCACTACATATTCTTTTTGATTTAACTGTGTTTTAGGGTTATCAATGATCGTGCTGCTATGCTTATACTGAATGTTTACCGTTTCGTACTTATAAAAAAAATTATCACATTATTTTTTTTTAATAAATCGACCTATTCATCTTCGTTTTAGTTATGTTTACTTTTGTCAGATTTTGATACGTCTCATCTTAAACAAACGACATGACATCGTAAACAAAAGCAATGGCACTTTAGTAATATCCTATCGACTGTAAGTCTACTATCAAGGTGTCGATGGCTTTGGTGTTGGTCAAACGATAAAAAACTACGATTGCCGTAGAATTTCAATTAAAATTGATGTACTTCTTAGATTTCATTGTGCTTCCCGGACTTGCAATACTTTTTGGACATGCTTAAAGTTTGGAGTTTCTGCTATTTTTGGAACTATCGCGCTTTTAGACTTGCTGCATTATCTTGATGTACTGCATTGCTGGAATTCCAAACGTTTCCTGTACATAATACCCAAACTAAAGTTTATCTTTGCTGCCAGAGATATATTCCATGGACAAAAAAACAAAAATAATATCAAACAGGGAATGCCACGTACCAAAAACGCAGCCTCCCCAAAACGAGCCCCACAACACCCAGAAGTGCACACCACCACCAACACACACACACACACACACACACACACACACACACACACACACACACACACACACACACACACACACACACACACACACACACACACACACACACACACACACACACACACACACACACACACACACACAATCATGTACACACACACATACACTACCAACACACACTAGCATACAAAGCAAACACACGAGGACAAAACGAACAATTAAAGGAACACAGTGGGGCACCGCCTTGGAACGGTCAGTGGCAAAAACACCACTGGGGAGCTTAAACCGGTTTATGGTGCGCACCCAACCTCACTCTTACCCCCACCATGTTCCAAGGTCACAGGACAGTGTAAATAAAAGTAATCCCTGCTAGGTGAATCTCTAACACACGCAATGGAAACAAAAGGCATGGTATGTAAAACACAAAAATGCTCGAGTATAAATATATAAAAAGCAAACCTTGAGAACCAAAAAACGTATGTACTCAATGCTTTTGCAGAAGGCAGAGCACCAAGAGAAACACCCTTAAGGGCCCGACGAAACAGGCCAGAGAACAGAAATCAAAACAGTTTCGTCCCAGTGGGATTTAAAAACTGCCCATCACAGAGTCCTCCCCCTCTTCCGTCAGACACAATCAAAGAGGGAAGCATAGCGTCCCACTGTAAACGGGTTGAACACCAAACAAGCGGTGTGTCTCAAAACAGTTGGGTCGTAACCTCTTTTAACAAAACGTTTTATAATTTTAGCAAATACAGTTGGAAAATTGCCATGACCCAAAATCTTACGAAGTTTGTAAACCACATCCCCATAAAAATCGGGTTTTGAAATACCTTCTCGCAGAAGAGTCTTTAGATTACTATTGAATTTCAAAACCAAATCAGAAATTACCATAGTAAAATTTAGCAAAATATTTACGCAATTTGTAATAACGGTAGCCCTGTTGAAGAAGTTTATTTGTAATATATTGATTACGTTCATTGAAATCCTCAACATGACTACACGCTCTGGCAAACCGAATTAACTGAGAAATGTATACCCCATAAGATGTAGCATGAGGTACATCCCCATCCAAATGGGGGAAATTTACAATACTAAAATTAAAATCATCCCTCTTGTCATAAATTTTGGTATGTATAATATTGTTATAAATAGAGAGATGTAAATCTAAAAATGAAGCACCAGTATCCAAATTGTTAGTTTTAATTAACTGGAGTTCCCGGGGATAAATAGTGTCCACCAATTGACCAAAAAACGGGTTATCCATATTAAGAATATATCATCCAGATAGCGTGATGTATTATTAAAAGCAGTGATAATGTCTGCCTGCGTGTCTGGAGAAAGACTCAACATAAAGTCTCTTCATAACAATATAAAAACAAATCTGAGACAAGGGGTGCACAATTTGTTCCCATGGGAATACCGATTACTTGTCTGAAAACTGCATTCCCAAACCTTATATAAATGTTGTTCAATAAAAAGGAAAGGGCTTTACAAACTTCGTCACAGGTCCACATAGTATAATGTTTAACAATACAGCTAGTAAAAAAGCTTTATCGAAATTGCAGGCGAGAAATGTAGCATTCTCCCTGGCAAAAGTCTTTTGAATTAGGACAGTTAGCTTGTCATTTATCAAATTATGTGGTAAAGTGGTATACAGAGTAGAAAAATCGTATGTGCTGACTGAAGTTACTTTGTAATTATTAACTTTAAACTTATCCAGGATTTCGCCAGAATTTTTGATCGACCAAAATAAATGTTTACCAGAGTTTTCGTATACTTTATCACAATATCTTTTCACGTGGGCTTTTATAGCAGTTAGGCAAGATGTTAATAGTTTTGAAATATTTGTAGTGGTACAAGAGCTTGAATTAGCGATGAAACGAGCTTTATCTGGTAGTTTATGTAATTTAGGAATCCAGTACATAATAGGAAGTTTAATATGTTGATCATCTATACGAACTTTCAAATTAGAAACTTCACTGATGTGATCAGTGACCACATTTTTTCAACGGAAGGACTCAATATATAAGCTTTAGTGCTATTTAGTTCGTTACGTAAACCATTAATATAATGTAGGCGTCAAATGATGATAATATTGTTGGCCGCCTTGTCTGCTGGAACTAAGACATACTTAGAATGAAATTCTTGGATTTCCTTTTTCAGATGTCTTACTTCATTTCGAAGACTTCCTTCGCTCAGGAGACGCTCAAGAAAAAACTCTTAAATATAATAATAAGGAGTTCCTTTCGGAACCTAGTTTAGTAGTTTTCTTCCTCTATTACCTTTTTAGTTCAATTTAGTTATATATCGAACATGCGAATCGGAAAGGAAACGTCATTATCACGTCACACGAATACATTTTATATAAGAAACACATTTTATTTTATTGATGTACATGTAACAACATTAACATAAAATCTATGCTTACCTTAAATGTTAACAAAGATCATACTTCTACATTTCTGCCACCATCTTTTGCAGTTTCCGTTAAGTGTTTTTAGTGCGGAACTACGCGGGCCTATTTAAGGACCGAACTTGTTAACGAATATTTGTGGAAAGTGCTGTTTAAAATCGATTGTGTCATAATATTAGTACTTTATCCTGTCACTTGCAGCATTATCGGCCCGATAACAGGATGCCGGATAATTTTTTGATATTCGGCAGTTGACCACGTGACTTGTGTGTGGTTGCCGGACTAATTAATTGAAAGTAAATAATCGTGTGGCTTGTTTTCCGCTTAAAAGCAAAGCTCTACACTAGTATAAATTTTTGTATTATTTGCAGTCACATAATAAATAATATCCGTTAAACTGGTCCCATTTCGCATTTATTACGTCATCAGTTCAGTCTACGCCACCGAGGCAGTAATGCTTTGGATGCCATTACTTGCACCTATGTGTATTGATTTGAAGTATTTCCCAGTTTTAATTTATTACTTCGGCTAATTCGTGTGACACAAATAAGG
This sequence comes from Saxidomus purpurata, assembly GCA_022818135.1. Lineage (NCBI taxonomy): Eukaryota > Metazoa > Mollusca > Bivalvia > Venerida > Veneridae > Saxidomus > Saxidomus purpurata. The sequence goes on along the minus strand of JAFMSR010002787.1, from coordinate 14,619 downwards.
ATAAGCAGCGTTTTTTCTTAGAGAAGGACTTCACTTAATATAAGTTAGACAATTGAAATCGTGCATAAACAGGATAGAAAAGGACATTTGTTTTCAGATTTTCCTTTGATCTGGCGGTATTTTATTTCGTCATTCCAGAGGCTGAATTTGTACATGAATGTCCTGTCAGCAGCAGTTAGTTGAAGAAAGGAAAACTATTAATTTAAAGAGTACTTATTAGTGACAGTGTTTTCATTAAAATTACTGGGATTCAATCATTCATGGAAGAGGAGCTTGATATACTGAAATGAGATCTTATGTTCGTAATCCATTTAGTCAGTGAAGAAACAAAGGTAAAATTGGTATCACTGTAAGTTTTAAGGTCTTTGAATTTGATTATTTTTCCGAAAGACGTGTGCAGTGCTTACAGACGTCGTTGAGAAAATCGAAACGGCTGCACGGTGGCCGTTTTGTTTTGAAAGTAAACAAAGTTTGCACAACCAGAAAAGGCAAAAATGCTGAGGCTCCACTTGGTGTAAACGGTCTCATATACAGAGGTTCTTGACCTTCGGCTCACCCGATAAATTCCGGAGCCGAGCCAGATAAACTTTCTCCATCCACGCTACCAACCGATTATTCTCTATTTAGCAGGTGTTAATTGTTATATGTAATCGGCAATTACACGCACATTCAATTTCAATGGCAGGCTTCGTACCGCACTCGGAAACACATAGCTTTTTTTGAATGAAAGTAAACACATTTTAACATCGTAGTTCATTGTCTAAATACTTTCCATATTTTAACAATAAATAATCTGGCGATAATTTACTAAGGTCCGCTCAATGTCCGTCCATTGATTGACTACACGATTCCCGAATATCGTTTCATTTTAGAGTCACTCTGATTGGCTGCACGGATTTAACCAAACTGGAAACGAGAACTGTTAACCTAATTGATAATATCACTGATGTAAAATCCTTTTGGTCAAAACTGAGACATATGATGAAGGGTGGAAGAAACAATATTAAAACGTTAAAAAGAGCACTTTGAACAACTTTTATAAGGTGACAACAGTGCAGATAACGTATGTATTTTTTTAGTACCAAGTACCAAAGATAACACAATAAAGAGCAAGCTCTTATTTCCAGTGTGGTCCTTTTCTTTAAAGACAGAAGCAGATTCAAGGGAATCCGGTTACCAGACCCTAGCTCTTTCACGAATAGACCCATTGGTTCTTTTACATGCACGGTGCATAGCACCGATACACACGAGACTACCTCTGGGTTTCGACCGGTTTCTCAGATAGTGGGAAACACTGAAAAGCGTTTCTGAAATTTCCAATGTCCCGGCCGAGAATCGAACCTGGGACCTCCGGATTGGTGGTCCAGAGCGTTAACCACCCGACCAACGCACCACCATAAACGTTGACCGGAGTTGTTGATTTTAAGGATCACGACGTAATTAAATAGACCGGTCGGTCGGTCGGTCGTTCGGTTTGTCTGCACCCCAAGTACTACTAGGACATTGATTATCTTTGAAAACAAAACTAGGTAGTAACAAATTATTACATCCCTGGAAAACGAAGTTTTCGGGGCGACACTGGAATCACACTGTCGGATGGGTCGACTGTGGGGGTCGGTCTGACGGTCGATCCACTTTTATGACAGTTGTAGTTAAGTATAGCGAGCTCCTACTTCATTTTTCAGGATTGCAATAAATATTGGTACACATAATTATCATTCGCAGTAGATGTGCTAGAAACACATTTTACGTGTTGCAGAGTAATGTCCGCATTGAACTAAAACGTTTCTCCGGCAAGAATTATCTATATAGTATAGATATTCTGTGCAGTAAACTCTTTCTGTTTTAAAAAAGATTGCATTGATAATTGGCTCAAGCAATCACAAGCTATAATAAATCCGCAATACATACAGTTTGGGCGTATCCATCAAAGTGTTGGAGAGTTATGTCCTCTTGAACTTAAACATATCTATTTCATTTATTCCACATAGTGTGTTGAGCTAACTCAGTGTTCAGATATAAAAGAATTGCTATTGACAGAAACAATCATCATAATTGTAATAAATTGATAGATTGCAATGAACATTGGTATACATTACAACAATAAACAGTAAATAGTCAAGATATAATGTCTGTGTGTATCCAATAGTGTTGCAGAATAATGTCCTTTTGAACTTAGACATTTGTATTGCATAAATTGCATATTTCATAAGTGGTCTTCATTCTGTTGTCAAGTGATTGCAATTAATGTGGTCAATGTAAACTTCTAGGATCAATAAATACCCGTCGCTCGTCGTCGTGTATTGTTCATCCATACTTGCCCGTCTCGCAACGTCCACAACTACTTCAAATGACGTCTCATAAACTGCTTCATTGAAGTTCATCAAACTTGGACAGAATTATCCTAGCCTTGAGTTTTCTTAACAGTGTTCAAGTTTTTACTGTAGCCTTAAAAACATATACAAACTAGCTAAAAATGAACAAAAGTTTGAAAATCTTCGCCAAAACCACAGGACGCAGAGATATATATTTGGAATGTAATATTGTGTCGTGGTCACCTATCTAGATTGTTCAAATCATGAACGACGGGTTCAAGTTTACCCCCACCCTGTGGTCATTCGATTTTACATTGACATATATAATAATAATAATAATAATAATAATAATAATAATAATAATAATAATAACTTTATTTTACGAAGGTTACATAAAAGGTACATATGAATCATAATCATGCAAAACATAACTTATTTTCATATGGCCTTCAGAACAAGAAAAAGAAAAGAGAAAAGGAAACATAACATACATACATTTAAACCACACATACACCACAAATCATACACACTAAATTAATTATACTAATATTAATAACATGTGGTAATATTTGAAACCTAAAGGCCCGAGATGAGACATTTGCAAAGTAGCATTGTCTCATGTACCTCTACCAAGATAGCTCAAATCATGGCACCGAATTAGAATTCACTCCATCCCGTGTCAGTGATATTTTTATATGCCTATATATAAACATCTTTAAACATTTTCTTGTCTTAAGCCAGAAGGCATAGAACCCTCGGTCAGCTTGAATGACTTAACAGCGAGTTATATATGAAAATGTTTTTGTCTCAGACCACAAAATCCCAAAGCTTATATATTATGCTGGTAGCATTGTTTGTTGATCCTGCACCAATATTGTTGATTCCATAACGATCCTAAGTTGGCCCGTGTTTCAGGGTAAATTGACCTCATCCTGTATGAAAATTATATATCACATATAAACTTTTACTTTATTTCCGGAGTCACCTACTAATAACTCTATCCAAACAATATGTGTACATTCAATTTAATATTTATCAATTGCTGACTAAGTTTATGAAATTTAATACAGACTACATCGTAACCTGGTAAGATTAGTATTCAACATGAATGGCTCAATGTAGCAGCCAAGTATTGAGCTTTTTAAAAAAGGTAATTTACATGTTAACCACGACGTTCAGTTATATTTATTAAGTGATAATTGTAGATATTGCATTTTACTTTCAAACCCATATTAACATGATCAAGGAACAACAAATAGTAGCGGAAATCGCTGCGCACATTAATAAAAATATGTTTTTCTTTACTTTCTTACTTAAAGGTCCATTACTAACACCAAATCGATTCTTTTTTTAATCTGGAATCATAACGGGCGTCTTCTCAGAAGGAAAAATATGATATACTGCATTGAATGTGAGCATATTGTGTTGAAAATTTGAGTTTAATAAAAAAGAATTAATAAAGTATATTTTGCCATTTCAAAAACGAAAGTAGGTTTTCCCGTTTTCAAATATCTTTGTAGTTTTCCAGAAATCTCCCAGAGGGAGGCTGTAAATAGGTTGTACATAAATAAGCATACCTAATTTGAATTATTGAAGAATTTTACTCCGAATGATGTGTAAAGTATATGTCTGACTGTTTACAACATCCAATAAAGCGAAAGTAGGACAAAAAGACCACCCAGGTCAATCTAAGGAAATACACCAACATTCACTCATTTTTCTGCAGTAGTATTTCAAACAGGGAAATACTGCCCGGCTATTGTAAAGTTTTAGAAGCTAGTTTCAAACTGTATTTCCCTGTTACAATTCCAGATTTAAAAGAAAATTTGATTTGGAGTTAGTAATGGACCTTTAATAAGTGTCCACCTGTCTAATATTCATTGTCACTTGATTAAAGGGGCTCACTACTCAGGCTTAGATTTTTATGCACCTCTGGAAATGTGCTATATTTGTGCAGGAATGTTTAAATGCAAAAAGATTGAACACTTTTAATAAATATATTTTTGACCTCACTTTTCGTGACTAAATTGACAAATAATGCCATACGCTAAAATGGGGATAGGGGTTTAAAACAAGTATTTTTCTAAAACTGTTTAATGTATTCACTTAATTTAAACTTTGCTACAAAGGTCAATGTCCATATACAAGAGACAGTAATAACAAGTTCCTATTTCAAATATTTTTTACAGACCTATTTCGTTATATCTCAAAGCTTGTCGGAACCCAAAAACACATTTTCCTCGAGTTTTGTACAATTTCTTTCTTATATGTACCTCAAACCTTTTGCAATCTAAAAAAGTTCTCAATTATACTGTAGGCATTACATCTTAAAACCTTGTTGTTGCATTATCATAAAAAAATATTAATATAAAATTTAAAAAGAGTTGTTTTGTAATGTGGGAGGGGTACTTATAAGGACATTTTTATTTATTCAGATGATGAAAAAATATCACTGTTCCTAATGTTTCATCCTAAGGTATGACAAATATCATAAGAAACAGATGCCTTACGCTTCATCACATACAACATTACAAAACTTTTAATTTTCAATCTGTAGGTAACTGTCTAATGAAAACTGCGTTATGTGGTTCATGGTCTTATAGCAGATATAAAACTATAACTTGCCTCGTTCTAGAATAGTTTCACCTTGTTACATTTTTCCTAATTGATGAACTTTTCCCGTGTTTTACTTTTTGCTTGGGCTGTATGTTGAAAACCATTAACAAAAACAATTTGCAACTGCCCATAACAATCATATAAACCAACCTCGGCCATGCTTCATCTACTTTAGAGTATACATCATTACACTTTTAGTTCTGAATTTCAGTAAAAAGAATTGATTGGATCGTTTTCTAACAAAATGAAAATATGGAAGACATTAAGTGGACATTTTAGCGTTATTTAGAATTTAAATTGAATTGTCAAAATACCACTTCAGAAAATCACTCGAAAAAAGAAAGTGTATTATATTACGTGTTGATAAATTCCAGGGTTACTCACAGTAATATGATTATTAAGAATCAAATTGTATACATCAATTAGGGTTACCGGATTCTGTTATGCAACATAGATTGTCGCAATCTTGCTGAATGGACCATGTCGCCGCCAATTGTTATGCCTGTAATGTTCATAGATGCTTTCGTGACAAATGTTTATGTTGTGACATGAACTCTTCAAACATATTATCAGTCTTGTCCTTTTGGCGCTTCAAGAAATTCAATTTAAATTCGATGCTGATAATATAATTAAATAACGACTTCTTAATGGTGTAGCTGAGACTGCTAACTTATGATACTATTACTGTGCTGATTGATGACTAGGGGTTAAAGCAAAGCTACCAATGTGACACTTTGAGAAGGTTTGCCGTTTGCAATTTCTTACGTACACAAGTAATATTGTATTGATGCATTTGGAAAACATGAAAGGACAATTACTAAAACACAACACACATTTTATGTTTCAATCAATTCTTTGCCAGTTTAAATATGTTCGTTTGTATCATATTTTGTATTTACAATGAATTCTTATTACGTAGCTAAATAGCTTATCATCTGATCACAATTGTAACACTACAACGAAGTAATACTTTATTTACTATATAACAAGTTCCATACATACTAAGAAATGATAAACATTTCATCGGATCAGAATAATCACTGTTGAGCAAATTTAAGACAAACTACTAGCTAAACGTAATGTCCAATAAAGGCATAGATGGTTTTGTTCCCGTTAAGCTGCCATTTATCTGTATGAATATGACGTCAGATACAGAAGTGTATTCCTTTGTGAGAACATGATTTGAAATCTCCAATCTGTCTGTTCAAATCGCCGTCTGTTTCTGCTTATACCGGGTATGGTTTTATGTCCATCTGTAAGGACAAAGTCTTGGTTAAATAACTAGAATTTTATATAAGAGGAATTTGAGGAAAACCGCCATCCCTAGTTTTAAGTGTCAGCCGTTTACTTTTTATTTATAATTGATTTTTCGATTGCAAAGCCAATTTTCTCATTTTAATAAAACGCTCCTGAGACACCAAACATGAAATTTTCGTCTTATTCTGCCTCACAGAAATGTAATGTGAAAATTACATTAAATTAAATTATTATTTTGTGATAAGATTCAAGTAAGAAATGTGATAATGTTAAAGCAATTTGTGATATTTAAATTATGTGTTAATCTGTGATACTAATTACACTACATTGATTCATTGCCTCTCTCTGTAATGCCACCAACACAATAGGGACCACAATGGAAATAAGAGTTTACTCTTTTTTTGTGTTATCCCTGGTGTCGGTGTGCATGCCATGGTTATTATTTTCATGTTGCGATATTGTTTTATTGCATTTATGTTTTTAGCCATGTATATACTCCATTCCAAAATAAATATTATCTTAAATCTTATCGTATTTACATGATAATAAGTTATCAATCAGTTTTTGTTTTCGTTCATTATGATTTGCATTTATCTCTATGTGCCCATTGTTTGCCCCCTTGCAGTCCTTAGATATATCTTTCTACTGACCAAATACAGCGTGTAACATCTATATCATCATTATAACTTTTATAAGATCTTATTTTCACAAACTATTACTATATTGCTATAATGCGAATGAGGCGTGCGGCTTACAGCGTATTCTTCACAATAATAGCTGATCTACGTGTAAGTGCTTGTGATCACTTATCTATCTTAACATTACGTTTTAAAGACAAATACACGTTTGTGTAATATTTTAGGCAATATCCAGATTAGCTAAACAGTTTAATCATATTATCTGTAAACATAAAAGTCAGCAATTATTACTAAACCGTTTGTCAATTCTGACTATAACAACTACTTTATTTGATTCATCTGAGTACATAATGTATTTCAGCATTTTGTTTGTCGAGCCCGCTTGCGGTAAGCTCGATATAGTTGTCACAATGGCGGTTCGGTGTATGTGCGTGCGGGCGTGCGTGTGTGTGTGCGTGCGTCCGTCCGTCCGTCCGGGTTTGTCCTTGTCCGGGCTGTAACTTATACATGGATCAAGGGATTCTTTAATTATTTGGCACAAATGTTCACCATCATAAGACGGAGTGTATTGCGCAGGAACCATGTCACTAGGTCTAAGGTCAAGGTCACACTTAAAGGTTAAAGGTAAAATTCAAGAATGACCTTGTGCGGAGCATTTCTACTTCATGCATGGAGGGATTTTGATGTAACTTGGTACAAATGTTCACCATCATGAGACGGAGTGTCATGCGCAAGAACCATGTCCCTAGATCTTCGTTATGTACATAGACAGAGATATATCGAAAATAACACGAAAATTGACGAAAACACACCTCCTCGCTAAGTGGCGTTTAACTGAGTTTTCGTGTTATTATCACTTCATCGTATTTTTTCTACAAAAGTCAACTTGTCACAGGATTGTCATGCAAAATGTATTTAATCTGCGTTGTCTTTTAAGAAAATGACCCGATTTCTGGTGGAAACCCGCGAGTACCTGAAATCAGTGCTTTTTATAATATTTTGTATCCGGCAGTCTGGATAAATGCATATTAAAGGGTTCATGAAATTTTTGCTGCAATGGTCAGCTGTCAATACCGCCAACCTTCATTCAGTCCCGTTGATTAAAATACAATAATGCAATTTTTTATTTGGACTTAAAGCTATCGATGTGTTGAAGTACATAAAATGTCAATATGACAGCAATGTTTGGACATACATTGTATGACTAAGACATCTTGAATTGTCAGCATTCATTTTACCATATGAAAACGTTTGATGTATGATTTCATGATTGTTATTAAGATAAAATTAATTTGTCTTTTAGATACGTACATGATAATGTCAACAGTCCATTTTATGACAAGTGGTACAAGGTTTATTTGTGTAAAAATGACCTTAAACTGGCCCGAATAGAAGTTTATTTCGACATTAACAACGTTCGTGCTACTTATTTGTGATTTCCAGTTTACTACTGTATAGTTTTATAGACATTGGCCATGTTTCATGTTTGCAGATTTTTTGCATGCTGAAACTTAACCGATTAGTATGAAAACAGATTCATAACGTTAGAGTTTACTAGGTTTTTATATTTATTTTGTGTATGGAAACATTGTAATTACATCGGCTTGCCAAAGCCCGTCTTTATGATTGTTTAGTGTTTATAAAGTTTGATAGGTATTTACTAAGACAAAAAACATTCTGGCCTATGCATTAATTGTCGCGGTACAAGTATACTTTGTACATGTTTTTATTTTTCACATTTATAATAACCTATAGAAAAATCGATAAAAATACCAATGCGAACAAAAGTAAAGAGTTTCCCAAAAGTAGTGTATCACAGTCTATTTTTAACCGCCAAGGTGTGAAACTGGTTCTTACACGTGATAGTTCATATTCATCTGTTTACAATTCATTCAAATTCTGTTTAAAATCGTTCAGTAAGTAACAGAGTTGTAATCCGGATATGAATATGTGTATAGATACGGGATTCTGTCTGATCACTAAGTCTGACTTTGGCCTTGAAATATGTCGTCTCAATGTTCTCACAATTGTGCCATATTATTTCAAAATCCTTCATGCTTGATATAGTAATATTGTAAACATGATTCAATTACATTTCAACTCTAAGTATGACCTTGACCTTTGAGGTAGGATCGTGGGTCTTGCTCGCGACACGTCGTCTTGATGTGCTTAACATGTGCTGTGTCAAATTAATCTCAAATCCTTCAATGTATGACAAAGGTAGAGCCCGGATACGAAAAAAATGCAAGGACGGACGCACGGACAGATAGAAGGACAGACAGACGGACGCACGAACGGACGATGCAATTTTAACTTGGACTACTTTGGTGGCATAAGAACAACTAACATTTATCTATTTATTTATTTACTTACTTTTTTTAAATGTTTCATATTATTAAAAGACAATTGAAAAGGAATACCACACATAATGGCATGTATGATTTTATAATGTTACGTTGCGTTGTGTTGAACTGTGCCCAGTAGTGTACTGTTCCTTGTTGTGCTCGTTTGTTTCGACGCATCGTGTCCTGTGCATTGTGATACGTTACGCGCTGTTACGTAAGTGAACGATAACATTGGGTTATGCTTTATTGCAAATACTTACAATACCGTTGTTCATGTTTTGACTTCTTGATTGTTGTTTTAATTGTGTTTGTGATAATTCATATTCCCAGCGTTTATCGAATCAGTTCTATATTGTGATAAACGCTTAATCTGTCCTGCGTTTGCTTTACCAAGTTTTTAATAAAATTTGTAAATGAGAAAAAGTAATATAACACTGTTCAATAATTAAGAGGCGGTACATAAACTGTAGAAAACAAAATATAACTTTACTGTCTAACTCCTTGCAATGAATCTATATATTTTTGTCAATCTAATGAAACGGTATATGAATTTCAATGTTACGCCGCATAAATATATATGTATATATAAATGAATATGAATTATAGAAAAATATTAATTATGGCTTTAAAGCTGATATGTTTGAATGAAATATTTTCAAATTAAGATATGTACGAGACATTTTGGCATCTATTTATGATGGTAATTACCTTAAATCATTCATTTGCGTTTATATCTTGACGTTGATCATAGTTTATTTTAAAAGCATTGGATTTTATCAGATCAGTCCTTTTATGTACTATTTCCGACCAGCTTGTATGTGTCACATATTGTCGTTTATAACTTGAATAATTAGATATGTTTAAGAGGAGAACAACACTGGTAGTAGAACATTATTTAACAAAAATGCGTTTGTATAGTATTACTTGAATACACTCTTCAGCTTCAATCAGAGACAGGGAACAACCTTATTTGGGGGAAAATGTGTCAGTACAGACTGAAACTGAATACTATGTTAAATATCGAGATTACCCTTTGACTAGCGAGAGCATGCATTCTTACGCTTAATTATGTGAAAGTGAATTTGAGCAATTCCTTTTATGTTCATTCTAGAACAGGTTGAGAAATATGAGAAATAAGATTTTCTTCCAGATAAATTTTGATTTCATTGTTCATAGTCCCTCCCGACTCTTGGGTGTATGCTCATTTGATACTGCCATGACTTTTGAAGGCGCAAAATTAGGAGACAGATGCAGATACAATCGGATACCCGAACGTAGCGCTTTACGAATAGTTGTTACTGTCACGTGTCCGGTGTTAAGCCCACCCCACCACCCCCCCGGTACAGGCGAGACTACCTCCGGGTTTGTAACCAGTATATTTACAGATCGGTTGCAACACTGAAAATCATTTTCAAAATTTCCAGTGCAGCGACCGGTATTCGAACCGGGGTCCTCTGGATTGATAGTTAAGAGCGTTTACTACTCAAACAAAGCGCGGAGATGAACTGGTTAGAACCCCAGGGTAGTAAAGGTTTTCATGGGTGAACATATCTCCTTTCTTAAATCTAACAGTGTTATCGGTCGGTGTAATTTGTTTTTATTAATTCCTCTACACCAGAATTATATGTTTAATGCTGATTTGCAATCTGATATCCGATCCAGAATATGACTTGTTCGTGATAATCTTTATCATTTTGGTAGTGTATGATGTTGCTTTAAACTATAAAAATGCTTAAACGGCTTATTTAATTTTGATACATTACATATTACCAAAGATAGCTTTATTGATTACAATGTCAATTTATAAAAAGATTGATGTGCTGATCATCTGTCTGCAGTGGAAAGTATAACTAAGTCCGATTGATGACCGGTTTAATGTTGAATTTAAATACGTAAAAGATTTTTATTGAGTATGCTTTTCTATCAGATCATTGTAAAATCAAATGAATTGGGAGTACATAAAATGTAAATGTTTTGAGAACTTAATACGCTTTAAATAAAAAATGTTATAGTGAGATCAACATTTTAAGACTCACTGCAAGTACTTTCCTGAAAATAAAACATTCGTAAGACTCTTCAAGCATTTATAGTTTTAAATTTTATTTAGACTCTATCACAACTTTTGACCTTTACATTGAATATACGTTTGTTCATCTAGATAAACTTAATTTGGCTTTTATGTGCATGATAATGTCAACAGTCTATTTCATGATGACGGTATAGGGTAAACGTTTAATTTATATCTGTAATTGCCTTAAACTGACAGTTTAGAAGTCATTTTAAACGATGAACTTTTCGATATCAACAACGTTGCACTAAATATTTGTAATTTCGTTTTAACCGGGTTATAGGGTTATCTATGCTCATGCTGAATGTTAACCGTTTCGTATGTATGTAAAACAGAATTATCACATCACCATTTTTATGTCAATTTTGTAAATCAATAGGATTGCTCACTTTCGTTTAAGTTATGTATCTTTTTTTCAAATGTTGATAGGTTTCGACTCAAACAAACGAGATGACATCTTAAACTAATAAATGACACTTAAGTAATATCTTATTGTCAGGTAGGTCTACTATCAAGGTGCCAGTGGCTTTGGTTTTGGTCAAACGATGAATACCGTATAATTTCAGGTAGGCTTGATGTTAGCCAAACATTTACTGTGCTTTCCGGACTTGCTACACTTCTTGTACATGCTAAAAGTTTTTACTTCTGCAATTCATGGAATTGTCGCGCTTCTTAGACTTTCTGCACCTTCTAGATGTGTTGCATTGCTGGAAATGCATACGCACCCAAACTGAACTTAATTTAAGCTAGCCAGAGATATACTCCATGGACTAGTCTAAATTAACTATGAAGACTTCCGTCGCTCGGGAGGCTTATTCTATTCAAGAAACAAATCTTTATATCAATAATGAGGAGTTCCGTTTGGAAACTAGATTCGTTTCTTTTTATTTCAATTCAGTTATATAAATCGAACTCGCGAATCGGAAAAGAAACGTCACGCGAATACGTTTTACACAAGGATTGTATTCCCTGAACCACGAACGTATGACTGTTCAAGTTACATCGTAGATAAATTTATCTTGACAATTACTTGAGTGAAAGGCAATCATTCCGGAATTGGTGTCATGTTATACATAGAGTGTCTTCAAGATCAAAGCACACAGTTACAAACAGGTACTCTTAATACTCGCATATTTTGTATCCATTTCTTCCCGAAGAAATATACTGATCATTACATTAACAAAAAGATACGAAAAACCATGCAACGTTTCAGGGAAAAGTTTTTTTGTCAACAATAAATCTTTATGTCGTCTAAAATGTTCATATATTTTCAAGCAATAAGGACAATATTACAAACCAGCTGAAATTTTGGAAGGAAAAATATATTCGACAATATGGTTTGAAAATGAAAATCGCATTCTTTTTCAAGCGTTTACTAGAGTATGTAAAATCTATTTAATAGAATAACTATGCAGTAAGAATTTTAAGATGGTTCAGCACAGAATACGATGTTCAGTTGAACTACAATGAGAAGGTCTTAAAAAGAAACTGTGCTATTTTGTGAAATAAAAATGCCTATCAATCGAATGTCTGTCTTCATCAGATCATTAATTGATTAGGAATTTAAGGTTGCAAAATTAAAAAAAACAGATGACGTTCTATTTACCACGTATCTGTATGTCCGCCTATTTACGTTTTAAAAGCACACGATGTATTTGCAACAGGCTTGCCGTGTGCGTCTGTACTTGAAAACACAGGTCTACAATTTTCAACAATTCTCTCGAGGAAGAATTACGCACGTGTAAAGCGACCAGTCGAATATGAAAAAGCATTAGCACACTACATTCATTTCAATCATTATGTAAACATGTACGAATGTTATAGCTTTTTGATTATTCTATGACTATTGCCAACAATTACTACCAACGAATGCTATTTTCAACTTCCGTTGTTTTAAATTAAATTCAATAATGACTGAACATGTTTCTGTAATTATTTTTATTATCAGTATTAATTGCAAGTAATGTGAATGATAATGTTGAATGTTCTTTATCTTCTGGTAGAAATAGTAAAAATCTAAAACAGAAGATTTAAGCACAATATCTCCCTTAGGCAATATTCTAGTACAATCGATAATCAATGATATATCCGTAGTTGTTTCGGTTTACTCCTTATCCCCATTACTTATCGCTTACCTGCTGATATAGTCCTTGACACTTTTTCTGCCGTATGGTTATCTTCAGAGTCATAGTTGATCTGTGATCACGTACTAATATTTATATTAATAATAAGTTTAAAAGACACAATCACGTTTGTTAGACGCAAATTTTATCTCCAGCAAATGACAGGTTTTTCATTGCATACTGTGCATATTCTCCGGTCTATTTTAAGCAGTGTTTAAATGAGGGCAATATGTGATAAAAACATTTTTCAATTAATGATTAACTTTAAGAGAACATTACTTTTATTTAGACAGTTTGGTGATAAGAAAGTATCGTCATGTGTACGATTAATGCTAAACATGTCATTATATTGGTGACTGGGAAATATGACTGGGAGGCATGTTTGGAATTCTATCTGTAAATTACTTCTCATTTTAACTTTATAATGTTTTTATTTTGACATGTCGATGAATCTGTTTTAATGTAAGTGAAAGTTAAAGTATTATTTGCGAGAAGAATTACGTGATTTCCAGAATCGCCTTTATGACTCGAGTGCACAGTACTCAATCTATATTGTTTTATTGCACATTGCTATTGTAACTATTCTATATTGTAGATAAATCTGATTTTGCGAATATGGTGCAATTCGGTACTTTTGTTTTGACATTAATACAGTTAATTCATTAAATTTTAAAGAAGCTGATTCAAAAAATTGCGTTGTCACTAACTTGTGCATGAGCTCTCCATGTAACGTTCTTGAATGTTATCTGTTTAGAAATGTGTATCACAATTCATACAACAAGATATTTCTTTTGGAATACCCATATGACGTCCTATCTCTATCAATAAAGAATATGAAGAAATTCTAAATGCAACGATAATCTGTCTAATCTGTGTTATGTAAGCATAATTTAGACATGTTCGAAGCTAAAGTATTATGTTTAGTTTCTATACATTGCTAATTTGTTAATATGAACACAGTCTTCATGCCAGCTTAGAATGTATTTATCTTTTAATGTGTTGATCATCTGTCGATTGTGGCCGTATTCCCCCATTCCCGTTGATAACCGGTTTATACAGGTTAATCCGTACTTAGATTTTGATACGGTTAAGATTTGCATGAGTTTGCATTTTGACTAAAAGCCATTTGTTTAGTCAAAATATTTCGAGAACATAAAACGGAAATAATAATCGGTGGCTTAACACGGCCTTGCTTAAGAGTGAACATTACTATATTGTTTTGCTTTGAATTTCAATCAAAAGGATTAACTGGATAGT
>JAFMSR010002786.1:0-20344 GCA_022818135.1 Saxidomus purpurata | reverse complement strand
ATATCACTGAACACTGCTCCAGGTTGAGTCTCGAACTCTGACTCCTTGACAGTTAAGCTGTCAACATCGTTCAGCTCACAACTCCGTGTCGGAATGTACGAATTCAATGACTTGCAGACAGACAGATACATACAATATCTTACACAATCATGGAGATCGGTCTTCGTTTCAAAAAAGCTGTGTCCTGTAAGCCTCTTATTTAAGTATTTTTGTTTCATGTCAAATGTTCTACATTCTCCGTCAGTAATACAATAAATTGCTCTAAACTGTAAAATTAACAGAATAAAACCGTATCTCCCAAACATTTTGAACAAACTAAATTCATTCGAAAATGCAACGTATTTTTTCCCGCCACCTATGCCCAGTAAAATATTTATTCCTTTTGAATTGTTCATTTAAATACTGCAAGATGAGAATTGATTTATTCTCATCACTATTTCAAACCGTATGCACGATGCACATTTAAACATGCTGTTTGTAAACGCCAGTCAGTTAAAAAACGAAAGTTTTAACAATTCATTTCACCTTGTAAACAAATGTTTTTAGAAAATGATCAAAATTTTGAATACAGAATATGTGAACTCTAAACATTATTAAAATTTTGAATATAATAATTATTGTTAGTTCAATTTTTAATTTTCAATTTAATTTATTAGTTGACCACAGGTAAAGAGCCATCTAGACAGTAAGCCTTGATGTATAAGCCTAATCTGTAAATTTTATAAAGGAAAAAATCATTACTTTACACTGTAAATCAAGGTTTAGAAAATACATTTAATTATTTTCTGAAAAATACCTTGTGAACAATGGGAACTTTCAAGGCCCGATACATGTAATATGTGTTTGTTTATTGTTTTGTGAAATAAAATAGTAAGCAGGTTCTTGATGCGGACATATGTATAGGCGGGCACTGATTGATCACAATATGCTCAATAGCCGTATGGTATTGATACAGGATATGGGAATATGATTCAACTAAGAACTTTCGCTGACAATTATTTCATTAGCTCAACTGACCACGAAGTGGTCATGGTGAGTTTTTAGGATAGTTGAATGTGCGGCGTCCGTCCGTCGTCCGTCGTTTACATTTGCTTCAAATTGCATCTCCCCTGAAACCACTAGGGCAATGTTTCTTGCATGAAGCTCTACCAAAATTGTTCAAATAATTCCATTCCATGCAGAATTCTGGTTGCTATGTGGACAAGTATGAAAAAATCTACTTCAAAACTGCAAGGCCCAGATCTTAGATATTTGGCATGTAGCATTGTCTAGTGGACCTCTACCAAAAGTGTTCAAATCATAACCCTTGGGCTAAAATTAACTCCGCCCCGGGGGGGGGGGGATCACTTTATTTTACCTACGTTTCTATAGGAAACACTTTAGAATTCTTCTTCTGCAAAACCACAAGGCCTAGAGCTAAGATATTTAGTATATAGCATTGTCTAGTAGACATATGCCAAGTTTGTTCAAATTATGCCCTTGAAGTCCATATTGGTCCTGGCTAAGGGCTCACTTAGTATAGGAAAAAAATTAAAAATCTTCATCTCTAAATCCACAAGGCCTAGAGCTGAGATATTTGGTGTGTAACATTGCCTGGTAAGTCCTCTTTTACGTTTGTTCAAATCTTATCCCTGGGGTCAAACTTAACCACGCCCGCGGGAGGAGTGGGTCGTCCCTTGTCTTTATATAGGAAAAACCTAGCTTCCAATGAGTTCTTATAGCAGCCACTGATTTACCAAGCAACTACTGACTTCCTTAGGAACAAGTGACTTTCTAAGCAGCACTGTCTTTACCTAGCAACCAGTCACTTCCCCGCGGAACAAATTACTTCTTTAGCAACCAGTGATTACCTCTAGCAACCAGCGACTTCCTTAGGTAAGTGCACCGGTACTCAGATGGGCGCTATAGGGTCTTTACGGCCCTCTTGTTCAATAAAGCACCAATTTTACTATATTTCACAAATAGCAAATTAGAGTACCGAACTGCACAATTAATCAGTTAAGTCGTGTATGTAAAAATATATAGATTTACCCTCAATTACTACCTTAAACATGCATTGTATGTAAATGTTATGGTACTCTAAGCGGACATGTAACTTTGGCATCATCGAGAATACCATTGCAGAGCTACGATAAGGGACTTGCGACACTCAGGAAATTGACACAATGTCCTTAGCGGTCCTTTACCGATAACGTTTATTCAATTTCTGAGTAGGACAATATGATAATCAAAATGGCGGAATTACGACTTCAATAGAAGGACCTAAGTATCTTTGTTTTATCAAGTAAACAAGGACACAGAATAAGAACGATGTGGTTATGTTACCAAATGACCTCGCATATGCATAAAGTTGTGTTTGTTTTTTATCTATTTTTTGTTAAACTAGGCCTTTTTATACAAAAATTGTTCTTATGTAATATTTTTATTTTAGAACACTGTTACTTTGTCGCCATTTTCCAGTTCTCCTTGTATCTATTAAAATGAGCAATATATCTACATGAAAACACATGATCTTTGTAACTACAGTTTGTGATACCTCGAACAATACGAAATTGGAAGTGTATAGCTAATTCTTAGTCCATGTAATTGTTCTTTCTGTTTGGCGCGTTTAAGATTTATGCTTATTATCCCAATGACTTACAAGGCAAAAATAATTTGATTCGTTCGAATTAACCTTGAATTCTTGAAACTGAAACTAAGTCAGGTTCATGTACATGTAAGAAGAACGCTAATCAAAGTACATTTAATTTATCAATTTCATGCACAGAAAAAATTAGTGTAACAAACACTCATTTTCTGTTTAGTACAAACTGTACAAGTGACACGTCTTTGTATCCTGTTATTACTGAATAAGTTCGCCTGTTTCTCTTTCATTGCACTTCACGTTGACCTCAACTTTTGTATGTATCTTGAATGTGTTTGTATAAACGGAAAGAAATTTCTAATCAGTGATAAATTGAACATCGAATTGTGTGGTTTTTTTTATCTTGCTACATCAGCCTACGTCAGTTATTGTGAATTCATGAAATGAAACAACTGCAATATTCACCCAAACAATGCATATACCTGACTTCCGTGCATTAAAAATGCATAAACGTAAACAAATACTATTTCGCCTGTCAAAATATAAAATTTTAATTAAATTATTCTCGCAAAGCTTTATTTGAATAATTTGTGTATGGCAACTGGTGAAAATCCAAGACTTCATTGCCTTGTCGCTCATCAAACATTCATGACGCTGTGCGTACAAGCACTTAGACGTAATAGAAAATGTAACATAAAAATATTTCGTAATAGTATGCTTTCAAATATTTTATGATTTCATACTGTCATTAACAATTCCAACAAGGGACGTAATTCATGTTTCTCGGATTTCCAAGTTCAATCAGAATGGCGGAGAAATACATTATTTGTTGATGTTATTGTTGTTGTTGTCAAGAACGGAAATTTATGTAAGTAGATGCTTATTTGTCATTCGTTCGAATTGTAACAGAAACACGTCCGTTCATAAGCCGTACGTAATTACCGAAATTGACACATCTGCTTTGAGTTCTATACAGAGAAGAGCAAACAAGTAATTGAAGGGACAAATTGGTCGGTAGTGGTCATGCTAGGATTTTGTATCGTATTTGTCCCGTCTTTGGACCAAATGGCATTCTGTTCGAGGTCAATAGAATGTTTTACAAATGTATGTAACATACATCCAATTCCCTAATTATGTTTTCTCAAATTCAATATTGTTATTTTCTGTAATTAAATGTTGTTTTTGTCTGTAATTCAGCATTGTTATTTTCTGTAATTCTGTATATCATTCTAGGATACATACAGATTTTATGTTGCCATGTATAAAGAGTAACAGCTATTTTGTGTCCGATTCTTTTTTTAATTTATGAAAACACT
Source organism: Saxidomus purpurata (assembly GCA_022818135.1). NCBI lineage: Eukaryota > Metazoa > Mollusca > Bivalvia > Venerida > Veneridae > Saxidomus > Saxidomus purpurata. The sequence continues at coordinate 16,444 of JAFMSR010002786.1, read as the reverse complement.
TTTGAACAAATGATTGCATTCGATTTTCTCTTCATATATTGAATGTATCAATGCATAAAGACAGCTGCTATAGGAGCGGACCATGCAAAATAACTATACCGTGATATTAAATAGTGTTCTGCTGTTCGCGCCATTCAAATAAGCAGTCGTTGATAAACTGAATTAAACATCAGCCAACTGCTGTGTCTTTGTTACTCCGTGTGAGACAGAGACGTATTAAAACAGAATATTTTACACATCTCTGTTTATGAGACAAGTTTAAAAACAAAGACTAATTGGGTCTTCTGCAACCTTAGAGAAAGTGATTTATTACAGTAGCACATCAAATGCCACTTACCCTGGTGGCGGTAAATAATGTTGCCTTTGCGATCAACGCCAGCACGTCCGTCGTTCGCTGTTCAGTCAGTTAATTTTCATCGACCATTTTCTCCAGGACATAACCTTCCAATTTGGAAGATGCGCAAGTCCGTTTTTTTAAATTAAGCTGGGTAAAAGTTAAAGCATGTGCGCTAGATAATTGAATGACCGGCTCAGCACTTCAGCCCTTTGGATCAATGAACATTAAAGACAAATGGCACGGCCGATAAGTATGCCTAGCTAAAGAATGGCCCGACAGACGGACCACACACGACGGCATTGTTTTATACAAATTTGAAAGTAAATTGCTTGAAAATAAAAGTAGGATTCCTTTATTTTAAGAGGGAAAAATATAATATGTGTACATGTACCTTTTATCTTTGTATTGACATTTTAGGTCTCCCTTTACCTATGAACATTCAAACTAATGTAAATCAACATTGCCGGCACGTGATGTCAAAGAATGTTGCTAGTCCATGATAATTTTCTTCACAAATGTTTGCCAAACGTAAAGGCAAACTGCATTTAATCCCACTAATATCCAAGTTCAATTCGAGGAACTTTGTGTTCTTATAAACATAATTTTATATAAAATTTTGTTTTTATAGGAGATCTCTTGAAGTAAAAAGTCAAACCTGCTTATAAACGACTATGGAATTCGATTTACTGTGTCCAACCATGTAAATAACGAGGATTTCAGGAATTTCATGTTCTTCAACTCTAAGACCATAAAAAGTAATTTGATTTGTAAAATTACTTTACTTTTACAACATCTTAATCTGAACAAGTACATGATGCAGGTCAAGTTACTGATTTCTGACAAGCCATGTTTTTCTTTAAAGATTACCTCAACTATTCCCATAAAAAAGTCCCAAACGTACATACATCCAGAATACAATAATTATCCGTGGCCTAGTGGTTATGTCACTTGCTCTCTAATCTTTACAGGTTAAGTTCAAATCCCGCCACCCGCCACAACCACTTCCCTTTTTGCTGTTTTTTTATTTTATTTTTGTTGTTCTTTTTCAACATTTTAAAGCTTGACTTGTATGGCTTAATTTATAAAAAGAAACATAAATGTCTCATTTCCGGAAGGTCTTCTTGAAGTATTTCGTCCGAAATATTGTACAACTTTTTCGACGTTTATGACGTTCACATATTGAGCATTCAAAACATATTTAAAATGAATATATCAGTTTTGAATGATCACAACGTTATTATTTTCAATATATAAGCAGTATGCTTTCGAGCTTCCACTGGGCACCAACAATATTGAGCATTGCCCGACGTATTATAACATGCTGGTACGACAGGGAACCAGGCTATAATCAAGTGAAGGAAGTGATCATATCTAAATATATGTAGCATGATATTGGTAATAAAAATCAGTTAAAGGAAAATGTTATTATTATCTATTTTTACTTAGCTGTATAATCCGTATTAGATCTTTGAACTATTGTCAAGAGTTGGAATATATTCTCGAATTTCTTAGGTAGGTTGAGCGTTTTATAAACGATGATAAAATACAACTAACGTTTAACATACCTTAATTACTGCTGAATTACACTCAACAGGTTTAGAAACGCAAAAGGGCAAAATATTTATTTTAAAAAAGTTATCGTGTTTCAAATTTATTCAAATTTTATACACAACAAAACCAATACAAGTGACAGGAAATTGTCACAAAACCAGGTTTTCATTTTCCAGTCTGCTGGCCGAGCGCAAATGTGTTTTTAAAGTCAGTAGATATACATAATGTGAAAAAGAAACAAAGGTCTTCTTCTATATATTACATGTGTAAAAAAAGCAAAGGGCCATAATTCAGGCAAAATTGATCCAAACACAAACCCAGACAATATGCACGAGGGCACTTGATGACAACAGTTCTGTGAGAGTTTGGTTTAAATGTCTTGAGAAATGTAGGAGGAAGTGGGCACGTGACAGTATTCTTCTATATATAACATATGTGGAAAAAAAAGCAAAGGGCCATAATTCAAGCAAAAATTATTAAAAAAAAAAAAAAAAAAAAAAACTTGCTCTGTGTGGGGTTTGAACCGCTGGTCTCATGAGAAATTTTGTCATCTTACTGTAACAGAATACTCAAAAGTATACAGGACTGGTAATCTATTCTAAAAATAGACAGTAATAACAGAGTATTCTCCCTTTTAGAATAACAGAGTATTCTCCCTTTTATATATACTTAAATAAGGAGACACAATATTGCTAACGGACGGACGGACGGACGACCAGGGGCAGAACATTATATATTCAAAATTCTTTAGTTCACAATTATAGTTCTGTGAAAGTTTGGTTGAAATCCCTTGAGAAATGTAGGAGTTACACACAGAAGAGTATTTCTCTATATATATTACATTATGTGGAAAAAAACAAAGGCCCATAATTCTGTCAAAAATGACCAAATCACAAAACCCCGACAATATGCGCCAGGGCACTTGGTGACAATAATTCTGTGAAAGTTTGGTTAAAATCCCTTGAGAAGTGTAGAAGGAGTTGCGCACAGAAGAATTACATATGTGGAAAAAAGGGCCATAATTCTGTCAAAATGACCAAATCACAAAACTTCGACAATAGCGCCAGGGCACTTCATGACAATACTTCGTGAAAGTTTGGTTGAAATCCGTTGAGAAATGTAGGAGGAGTTGCGCACAGAAGAATTACATATGTGAAAAAAGGGCCATAATTCTGTCAAAAATGACCAAATCACAAAACCCCGACAATATGCGCCAGGGCACTTCATGACAATACTTCTGTGAAAGTTTGGTTGAAATCCGTTGAGAAATGTAGGAGGAGTTGCGCACAGAAGAAATTGTTTACGTCCGCCCGCCGCCCGCCCGCCGACATACCTCAATCTAATAATCAGGATTTTTCCTTCGGAAAACCTGGTTAATAAAATTGAATTCTTGTAAAAGTTTCAATAATTCGCAAACAATGACTTAAATAGAAATAAAAACAATAGCGTCATTCAAATAAAAATGTTCAACAGGGAAAATCTTTGCGTTTCTAAACCCGTTAAGTGTACTGTTGAGGACTTAAAACCTATAAACTCGGGAATGTTTCCGGATAATAAAATCGCACCACCCATGCACAATACCACTGAGCCGTTCATGCACTACGGCGCAACATATCAACTCACAATGTTACATCTTTCACAAAATTCGGTCTAATGCTGTAAGCAATTTCTGCGGGATTCTTGTGTCGGTGAATTCTGCAGTTCATTAAGATTGCTGTGGAATAATACTGACAGCATTATTGCCTTATACAGTTATCTTTTCTATAGTTACATATGGTAAAGGTATGTGTAAAACGTCTAAAAAGCAGAATGTCTGTGTAATTCTATCTAATTATAATCCATTTCATTCATTTGTACTAAGTATATAGATATATCTGTAATAAAATGAATACATATATACATGTATTTGTTAAAGGTCCGCTACTAAGCGAAAATTAAGTGACAGTTATTTCAATGGCAAGTACATTACCTCATGCAAGACACTAAAAATGAAGATTGGCAGGTTAAAATTTACAGAAAGTGTTTGGAACACAAAGAAAAGTATGTGTATTATGTTGAAATCTCAGTGAATCGACAAAATGACTACCAAGGTCTTTTTAACTTTCGTCATAATGCATAGAAAAATAATTGTACATGTACTGTGATTTATTTAGAATGTCTACATACCAACTTTCATTTTTTATTAAAAATAAAACATTTCTGTACTTTTTAAAGTATATTTGAATTTTCACTTTCCTTAGTATTGGACCTTTAACATATCAGCAAAAACAGAATTTATAACTGTATGTGTTAGCAAATTCAAAAGGCAGAATGTCTGTGTAATTTTGCTAAAATATAGTTCATTTCATTCATTTGTAATAAGCATATCAACATATATGTAGTAAACTTAATTTAGATAAAATTATGTTTATAAGAACACAAATCTCAAACACCATCAAACATGATTCATCAAACATGTCTGTTTACTTTGTTTTTAATCTAAAATACGTCACTAAAACTTTCATTAGTAATGTTTTATTTCTATCGGATTATCAATACATAATTATGATTCGAAACATGTGAAGAAACCATTATATTTTACATTTTCTGCATGAACGGTTTCATTTTCTTTCAAGTTACTAAATTTTTCTTGTAATTGTCATTTTGAAACAAATATCATTTTTTTAAATCAGGAATTAACAAATTTCTAAATGCATTTATGACTGTTCATTCCTTAGTATACATGCATATGTTAACGAAGTGTCTTTTGATCAAAAGGCATTTCATTTATTTAGGAGTCGAGGACAAACTTGGTGTAGGAAACGCCAAACAGTCAATTGCTATCTATTGCAAAACCGAGAAGAATTCTGTCTAGTTGAGTCTTCTCTTGCTCCTTCTGTTATATAACTGACTGTCAGTCCATTGTAATCGCACTTAACGTTGACCGTACCATCTCGATGTACAGCTGTCACAGCACCAGTAATCCTTTCCTGAAATGACAACACACATGTGATGTTAACTGTACCTTGCTTCTTACTTACAGTAAAACAAATGCAGCGTTCCTGTATATACATGTCAGTATGTTAGGTTTTGTATAATAGTCAAGTATATTTTCTTATGTTTTTATGTCCTTCAGAAATATTTCTTATGCTGATATTGATATGAAATGACTTAACAATGCCTTGATTTCTGAGTTTCAATTTCTTACTAAGACTTAATAATGTGGAGTCAGACATTTAAACCACAGTATATATGTAAATACTTTGTCCTGGCTCCTTATCTCTATCAGTGAGTATGTATAAAGTTTACCTGGAAATCTAAATATAGATACCGCTAGATAGCCATTGGTCAGTGGATAAAGGATCAGTAATAAAAACTTAGATCTTGCTGGGAAACAGAGAGAGATAGTGAGAGATCAGGAGAAAATCCAAGCTTGTAGTGCAAAATAAAAGTGTATTATTAATTAATCAAGGTTTCAGTACAATTGTTAAAGTACTGTAGTGTTTTACTTCTTCAAAAAAATGGAAGAGGTTAGTATATGTAAATCTTAGTGAATTGGTACAGTGTTTAAGTGAACAAGTGTTTAAGTGTTTGAAAATAAAGGAATACATGTACATGGAAAGTGAAAATGTTATACTAGTGTGTGTTCAATTACCTTACCTATAGGTAATCTTTTGTATGTGAACAATATGTAGGTTTACAACTTAGTGGATATATTGTGAAACAGTGATTAATGAAGTGCAATTAGTATAGAGTTAAGCTGCTTGGGAAATTTGTGGCAGCGCTAAGGTTGTTGACCAGTGTGACTAAGTGGCATAGTGATACAGACCTTTGATGATTATTCTGTACATGTTCCTTCTAAATGGATGTGTGAACTGAGTGTCAGCTACCACATAGTGTGTTAATTAGTTAAACCATGATTACCACTTAGTTTCTTGTATCATTTCAGATGTAAATATTCATACTGTTCATACTTATGTATATATTGTAAATAAAATATAGATTAGACATGTGCCTCCATATCCTTTGCACACCGGCATATTTTTTTACACACTCGACAGACATGCATGCGTTTTTGTAAACACTGTACATCACGTTATGGCTACTTTCGGTTTACTGCGCGTGTTGTATACGTCAGCAAATAGATTGAGCTGTAACATGAAAGTAAAATTTCCATTGGCCCACCTACAGAGGTCACGCGCAGGGGTCACCCTGTCTGCTAACCTGCGCATGGACTTTTTTTTTTTTTTGCTAACGAGAGGTCAATTTCAAGCGTTCTCATAAGATGTCAATATACCTAGGTTTGAGTACGACATGTCTGCTTTATGTCTGTGAAAAAATATTTGCACGCGCTCAAAACACTATCCCACAGGGGCCTGTACGCGAACGTTGGTAAAATGAAAATTTTCAAAGCTGGTAAAATTGTGTCCAAGGTCATTTTCAAGGTCGTCTTAAAGTGTCAGCATTTGCCTCGGACATCTGAGTTTTCAACATTCAGGAGCTGTCGGCATAGCCTTTAAATTCATACAGACAAAACGTGTTCCATACGGTCACTGTCACTTCTATGGAAGGCCAAACCTGTCTTAACCCGCGTATACGGTTTATTACGTTACAGGTGTTCAAAGGATATCTCTGACCCCCAAGTGCAACCACAATCTAGTAACCAGACGAACCCTTAACTGAAGTAACCTGCGTAATAATCATTCAATTTGAATAGGCCTTCCCGAGGGTACGCTTCACAAATAAGTATAGTAAAATTCTTTATTAGCAGATTCCTGGTGAAACTGTTTATGTGTCTGTTATGGCTGCCACGTTATTGATAGCTACAGTTCATAATACAGTAAAACAATATAATAACAATAAAATAGGCAAAACACAAGTCAACCTTTTACGGAAGACTTATAAGAAGCATACTATTTTGATAGAATTTCTCTATTATCTTAATTTCGGTAAAGGTAAAGTATAAATATATTGTACATTGTGAATGCAAAAGACACTTTTGAGACACTTCTAAACCTGTTGCAATATTCAAATTGTAAAGTATTTGTTTTACTCGGATGAAAAGTGACGAACAAGTTTTTCGTTACAATACAAAAAAACAATGTATTCAAATTGTATTTGTTTTATTCAGATGATGGAAAGTGACACACATGAATTTTCGTGCCGAACATGTCAAATATTGTTTTTTACTTAAAAGGGTTAACACAATCTGATTTAAATTTAAAATTATTTTCTGGAGAAAGATCGGATATAATGACTCGAGACAGAAATTGTTTACGAATAAAACTGCTCAATTATCTGCCTCTGTGGAAAAGTTGTTACAGTCGCTGGCTTGAAAGCACTGTACTCTCACATTGAATTAAGGTTTTTGATTGGGGGAACTACTACCGACCATGACCCCTTATGTGAGAAAGTAATCGGAATACATGACCCAGTTTAAATAGAGTTGGTATATCAGTTTTAAGTTCTTATCCAGCAAATCATAAAGAAGGAGACGTCTACCCCTCTAGAGAGTTGAATGAAATAGAAAATATTGTAGGCGAAACATTCGCTTCCTTCGATTGACTGTTTCGGTGGTAGGTTGTAAGCAGAATTTATCAAATTTATTCAAGTTGTAAAAGCTTTGCAAGTTACATTACGAACCCTTAATGACTGCTTCATGGAGTTCTTACGTACAAATTCATGGACATTTTGTAATCAAATTTATGTTTAACGGCAACAGTAGGTACCACTTTACAAAGGGCAGGCTTTTCAAATCAATGGATTTTGTCAGTTACTGGTCCTAGAGGAACGTCAACGTTTTTGCTCATATGCAAAACATACTGAGGATGAAAAACATCACTTCAGTAAAGTATTGCCAAATACAAAATTATGTATCAAATCAGCACATTTCTCAAGATGTAGCTATTCAGTCAACAATACAGGAGCCTGTCTATTCTATTGGCAATGAGCCAACAAACGAGCTTGTTATTCCAGTAAGCCATAAAAGTATTTACAAATGTACATGTCTGTAACATGACAGGTACACACACAAGGTTTGTACATATCCTAGACTCAAAACAATATCACATGTAATTTTGATTGACCACGCTAAATGAAGAAGGATTTCAAATTGGCAATTTAATAGATCTATGGTAATTAGTTAAATTGTATGTATAATTTTTGTATGTTTTTGGTAAATAATAAATAAAAAGGCATATTTTGACCAACACGTGACTACAGATTTTTGTATTTAACTATCATAAAAAAGGCTCCTGATGTCCTTAATATAAATAATATGTCTTGACGACTTTCAGTCTCTATCCAATACACTTTTCATATAAAAAGCAACACTTCTCAGCACATTATCTGACGGAAGTAGGTAAATTTTGCATAACTGGTGCTAATCTGTTTCAATAAGCCTATTGAGATTGTCTCCCTTTGCGGGTATTTATTTTACGCGTTTTCAGTAAGAGCCTATTACATATATGTAGCGCGTCCGTCGTAAAATCCGTTTATCCGAAAAACCTATGATATTGATTTGTAAGGACACTACAGTAATGCTTTTAAAACGACGTTTATTCGTCACTTTTCATAACCAATGTCAAATGCATTTCTTTTAACAAACAATCATTGAGCTTGTCTAGACTAATGACTTAAACTGCCATGTATCTGTGCAATTATGAACTATCAGTGGATATATGGTTCAGATATGTATAAAAAGTGAGTGGTAAACTGTAATATGTATTCTAACACGGTGTTCAATAGTCCATTCTACATTCAATTTGTTTAGTGACTATGATATACAAACTTTTACTGAATCAGATTTGATAATTCGTGCCCTCTACGGCTCAAACATGAACATTTCAGAGGATGGGTTTGCGAATTTACATACAAAAAGTGTAGCTGCAAACATTCTTATAAAGATTTACAAGGCGTAATTATAGCTGTCAATCAATTTAAAAATTCAACTGAAATTTAAAATGAAGTAATAGAACCTTAAAATAAGACCAGTAAACAGTAGCCTGTATTGCCTCCTCGGGTAAAGTAATTTACTTATTTAAATGGGAAATCATAATTTCTTAATTACGCATTTCTCATTTAAGACAAGGATGATTGAGTAAAGCATTTAATCATTAATATTGTAATTCCAAAGAGCATAACTGCCATCACGGAACACGCACAATGCATCTGTGCAAAACTGACAATGGTCAGTCAGTTGTCCACAAACTTTCAAAAAATTGAATTCAGTGTTTAGTTTTAACTCTCAATGCCACGAACCAGCAAAGACTGACAGTCATTTCACAAAAAAACCTGTGTTTGTATCAATAAAAGTCTTTCAATGAAATTCCGTTTCAAGCTTGACTTCTAGAGCGGATGGAGGGAGCGGAGCTTCTCTCGTTAAACATATTTGCTCATTAGAAAACCGTTTGTGAGCAAGTAGCGTATCCGTGCAGCTTTGCCCTTGTAATATGTGTAAACAATAAAAACATTAAAGTGACTTTATAATTGAGTTTGAACCTTGAGAGCTGTGATGTGAAAAACAAATAAACAGATATTCATCCGTCAATTCAAATGTAGTCCTTACTTATATAATAAAGTGTCGTTTTCATCCGTATTCAGAAGCCTTTTTCATGCAAGATTTTCTTTTGTTAGAGTTGTCAACCAAAAGGAGCGTGGATGAGGTATTCTTGCAGGCATATCTGTTGTTTACACCATATTTTACAGTCAGGTGACCAGGACTTAAATCCCGTTGTTCTCTATTATATCTCCTTATTTATAGATTTGGCTTTTGAACAGAATCTTGCAAAGTACCGCTAGTTTAAATATATGTTTAGAAGACTGTTATCTTTTAATTGAGTTAAGTCTACTTTTATCCGACTGGTATCTATTTCTAGATGATTGTTGTCAAGAGTGAAGTTTCCTGTAGATGGAACATTATATAGGTTCGGTAAAATAGTGAACATCTGCAAAGTACATAGTGCTTTTAGTTGAAGAATATTTTCTACAAATTTTATACTTTATTATAATTAAGCTATCGATAAAACAGTTGATTCAAAGCGTCTGTCCGTGTTTAAAATTATTTCAGTTAAATTCGTTTTCATTACTGTAATAAACTCAGTTTGCGAATATCCAAATAAAAACATTTGTCTTCAGAAAAATCTGAGACAGTAACTTTATGAGTAAGGTTTTAACTGTTTTGTAATCATTTGTTTCATTTGTTAATTTTTGTCATCATAACAAAGATGCTTACGAGGAATGAAAAAAAAAATAATCACATGAAAAAAAAGTAGGCATGGGTCCCGAATTTTAAGTTTTAGGTGATTTTGGATTTGCCCGTATTATAAATTTCTTAGATTTGCGATTTCTGATCGAATGATTCAGTTTATATATTATATTTTCTAGTTTAAAGTTTTGAAGATCAAACAATATTTCTATGAAAGTTTTAAACATTGTCTGTGAAAACATTGTAAACATCCGTTCACCAGACACATACGCCCTCATTTAGAATAAGTAAAACCCTGGCTTGTGCTCAACCCTTTGCAAAGACTGGTAACACCAAAGGCTACTGTTGGAGATGGAGATGACAGTGAATGTAACATCACATATGGGCATTAGCCCGAGATTGAACGGGCTAAAGTGGTCGTTGAGGTTATGTGATTTACATTGCATTGGTTTAGTCCCAGTTTGACAAATATGGTGTATATCCTCTGACAAGACACATAGCTCCACAAGTGCATCGGTCAGCAAAGACAATTTAGAGATGAAACCTGCAGCCTCTTTTGTTCGAAATTCTAGACGAATTCAGTAACAATAATTGCAGTCGTGTTTCAAATGCAAAAGGTTTCAATAATGTAAAATATCAGGGGAGAAAGCTTGCTTTACAACTGTTCAAGAAGAACAAATTCATTAAACCCAATTCACCTCAGAGATATAAATGTTATACCATAGTACAGCGAAAGGTCCTTGACTAATTGTATCTATTCACACCTCGCTAATCCATCTGGCAATTAAAAATCAAATGAATAGTAAATGAGAGGGAAACATACATTACATTTTGAAATGAATTTAGTTCGTCGAAAATGTTTGGAAGAAATAGTTGTATTATGTTGATTTTGCAAATGAACGTGATTTTTAGTAACAATCTAGGAGAATGTACAAAATTTCATTTAAAGCACGAGTGTTTAAACAAGAGGCTGATAGGTCACAGCTTTTTTGCAACGAGGACAGATCTTCATAATTGCATTAAATACTGTACGTATCTGCCAGTCTGTAAGTCTTTCGATTTTGAAATGTCGACACAGCTATGTGAACTGCATGATATTGACAGCTTATCCGCCCATGAGTCAGAGTTCGAGACTCAAGCTGGAGCAATTTTCAGCGATATCTTTGGATTGCCAAGTGTATGTACTTTTAATTTGTTTTGCTCATAAAATGTCTTTCTTTCTTTTTTTCTTCTTTTTTCTGTTACATTCATTACTTTCGAATAAGCGTTCCAGGAAAACAAACTCACAGAGACATGTGTTTCATTTCGCCGCCTCTGGAATAATCTATAAACAGACCTACATTTGTATTTTTAGAGAGAATAGCTGTTAATGTTAAAGAAAATCTAACTTAAAAAAAATCAGGGTCATTTAAACTAAAGTCGTATTTAGTAATCAAATCAATATGACTTTTACATATTTTTCTACAAGGAGATTGCAGGTAGCTGCGGCATAAGACCATGTTACCCGCAACAATTGTGTGTTCCAACAGAACCATACCAGTGCATAGATATCAGTAAGTAACTTTGCTTATTGTTTAGAGGCTTATATCTCCAAGGTTATATTTTCCTGCGCATTTGCACTTTTGAGATATTCTGAATCTACATCGCTGAATATATTTGCAGGGGATACTTCCATGCGCATGCGTACAGTGGCGCTCACGTTTTTGTTCCGTTTTTCGGCAGGAAAACGCGAGCAGCGCCCGTTTTTCGCCCGTTTACCGAACGGGGCGTTTTTCGGCTCGCACCGTTTAAAAAAACGCGTTTTTCTGCCCGCCCCGTGAAAAAAAACGGCTGGTTGCACTGCACATGCGTGAAAAGCGAGTTCCTGCGTTTTTTCCCGTTTTTTTACCGGAGTATCAAATGCGCATGCGTGAAAAGCGAGTTCCTCCGTTTTTCGCCGTTTTTTCCGGGGTAGCAAATGCGCATGCGCCACATGTGTTTTTCTTCACTGTTTTAATTTTTTGTAAAATTATGCCTATCCGTTCAAACTATTAAAAATCGCGAGTATAATTATAGATGTTAAGTTTATAATGTGGTCCGATTAAGATTGTTTTTTTTGTTTCTTATTTTCAAAAACAAAGTATAACTACCACCAGCCTGTTAGGTTTTCATCATAACATAAAATAAGCGGGTACATATCCGACAAGATGGAGAGCGAGGGTAAGGCCTTGTGATAGATAGAAATAATTTAGCACCTCCACTGTCCCTATTATGTTACTATGAAAAATCTATAACCAGTAGATATACATTTAATTAAATTAAACCTGCTCGATCATATGATTTCAGTTATCAAAATAAAACTATAACATCGGCAGTTGAGAATATTCATGGCCATGCTTCTGGTTCAATTAACATAGATTCTTTAATTTGTCCATGTACAAAATTTCCATATTCTTGTTCACAACTTAATCGCTCTCGAGACTAACTACTATAGGAATCGCTCTTGTCAGACTTTTCATATCCTGATAAATTGCAAAACGTATAGTAATATCACGGACCTATATACACATGGTAATATATTTAGGAAATAGATTTCACTTTTGAGTGATATACCGGTAAGTATATCACTGCGGGGTGTGTAAATGCGTAGTAATCTAATTACGAAGGCCTGAGTGATTAATTTCAAGCATCTACCAACACACAGTGATATAATAACCGGTATATCACTTAAAAATAAAATCTATTTCCACTCTAAACCGTTAATCTAAACAAAAACATGTTCGATGGGGTACTATTTGCTGCATTTTCATGAGGTCGCTGTCTTGAAAGTTGTAGTTTTCCGTGCATTCCATGCATTTTGTGAAATTTTGGCTGTTCTTTTTTACTTCTCAAAAAAGCGCTATACGTCTTATTTTTGTTGTGTCTGATATTGCTGGCGATACCGGAAGTGTAGAAAATTTTACTGCAATTTTTTTTTACATCACGTGAATTCATTAACAACAATACCAATCCAAGCGTATTAGCACAGGCACACTCGTAGATGTCGTGTGAAAATTACAAGGGAGGTAATTTCAGCAGTCAAAAATAGGTCCGGACCCCTAGCGTGATATACTTAATAGTTTTATCACGCTCAAATCCTTCTTTGTGTATATAGGAGAAATTTCCAATCGTGTTAGAATATGAGTTATACTAACACAAGTGGCATAAACATAATAAGGTTGTTTATTATTTTACGATAAAATACAGTACTTTTATCAAAGGCCGGCAAGGTGCCAAAAAGGAAGTATTTGCAAGACGTATGTAAACAACCTGTCCAATTGCATTTTGTGTTTTCAAGTTACAATGATGTACTGCTACAAGTTGAATATAGAGTGCAAGAAAAAATTGTAATAATAAATATGTGCCATCATTTCATCGTTTATTCTAAAATGATTCATGGTTTTGTCTCTATGTACAAAGAATTGAAAAATTATGCTATATTAAATCATAAACAATGCAGGAACCGATATGCTGTAACCATTACGTCATATTGCACCGCATGACGTTAAATGAGTGTTCGCATAGAAAACGCTTTGCATTTATTAACCTTTTGTAATATCTGGTCATGTTTGAATCAAAATATCATCCTTCTCAGCTTTGTAATAGTCTTATAAACAATTATCTGTCGTACTGATGCGCTGTTAAAAATGGTTAATTACTGTGTATTAGTGCTCCAATTCATTGTTTTTTAAACGATGAACACCGCTAGAACGGATGTTATTTCATAAATAAATAGTTATTCGTTCAAATGCAAAAAAAAAATCACTTGTGCTATGTAGTCATTTTATAAAATTTACTAAGCATTTGAACTCCTGTGTTTTATTCAACAACAAATACAGGGACACATTATTACTTCATAATTAAATTTACTTTGAAGTATTCACACTTCCTTCGGCAAAGTCATTAAATTCTATTTGTTAACAATTGAATTATATACCGACAGTTATTAGTTACTGTCTGTCATTGCCGTGACAAAAAAAAGCACGCAGCTAAGAAATGACAGAGAAATTGCAGCTTTTCGCTTACTTGAAAATACCACAGTACGGGGTGTAACCATACCGATATGTATCGCATCTCAAGGAAATTGCAATATACCAGTCTTATCGCGCACCCCTACTCATTGCACATGTTACAGATGGACTGCCTATTTTACTTGCCATAAGGATACTTCTTCCTTAATTTGGCATTAAAGTGATCAAACCCATGACTCTTGTATTGATGCAAACACGCAATTACTGCCCCATAGCAGCTCTACCATTTAGCTAAAACTAGAATTAAGGCAAGTATTACTTTTAACTTTGGATTTTATCTCAAGGCATTTAAACGAAGGCAGTGGTAAGGTAGCCGGATACAGCTTCATAGACTTTGTATAACTGTGAAAAATAATCGATCAAGTGGAACACGCCAGTAGTTACTGTGAAAAAGGTCCCGAACAAATGAGAGAGAAAAGAATGGATAAACACACCATGGTCAAAGCGGCAACTATAACAATACCCCACACCCCCACCTCAAGGTAGCATAATAAAATAGAACTATCACTGAAGGTAATGAATACCCCCAAAAAAACCATCTCTGAACGCCATACTGACACAGTATTCTTAATTATATCACATTTGATGCTTATAATTAGACTATGCACAATGACTGTAGGCATGCTATTTATCTCTTCTGTGTATCATTATTTTGACCAGAGGGTTAAGAAAATCAGAGTGCACAATATTTAATTATCTTAAACACCTGTCACCTTGACGTAGTGACCCAAAACATTGACCAAGTCCAACAAGGCATGATATTTATTACTTTGTGAAATATCATTTATTTGTGATAAGGGGTTTTGGAGATAGAGTGCAAAATATTTTACTATCAAAAGCCCGTTAATGTGACCTTTGACCTAGTTACCAGAAATATGGACCATGCACATCAAGGCATGGAACGTATCATTTCTGAGAATAATAATTTAATTCTAACCAAGAGTTTTTCAGGGATTGAGTTCCGTAAGTCTACGGATAGATGGACAGACAGTCAAGCTGAATCCAGTATACCCCCTTACACTTTGTGCAACTGGGGTATAGAAACATTTCCGCAGGTCGAGACATTGGTAAATTGTTTTGAAGGTGACTGAATAAAAATTAGCCACTACAATAAACAGTCCTGTTCTTTCAGTTTTTACTATTTTGGATTTTCATACACAAGAATATTATGACTGAAAGCTGCAATGAAGATTCATTCTTCAAGAGAACTGAGTTCCATTTAAGTTGCTCATCTGAGCAACCAATAACATTGTTATTAATGTCAATGTCGTACTCTAGTTCTGTAGTAACCAAAACTGTATGTACTGCAGTACTAAATAGTATTCTATTAAATTGCTAAAGCACTGCATTTCTGCATTGTCCAAATCAATTCAAAATCTCTCGATGCATTAAAAAGTTACAACCTGAAAAAATTGAAAAAAGTTCTCATGCGTCCATTTGTTATCAAAGTGCGACCTTGATATTTGAGCTTGCATTCACCATGCTGTGATTACAATTATATATATAAATTACTAAGGTTATTTCGCATGCAATATTCTTCATCACCAGCTACTGTTCTAGAGTTTCAATGACTTCTCTTATAAGAACAAAAATTCACAGCTAGCGTAGCATTATCACTTCAGCTGCAACTTGGGATTGTATCCAATATGGATGTTGTCTGGCCAAATGATGTTTCTTGTGAGCTATCAATTTGCTGATTTTACTGTTGTTCTTTCCTTATCTTCATCTTCAAAAAATCAATGTACATAAATTCCAAATATGAGTAAACTCAGCGAAGTTCTTCTTTAATGTTAACTGCATGTTGTCAATACATCAAGTGTTCCACTGTCTCACCTCAATTATCAATTCTTTTCATTTGATGCTTTTGTTTTCCTGTTTTGTTTATTCCGTTGAAACTGAAAAATCTACTTTTATGCATATGATGTCAAGTCTCATCACCAAGGTAATATGATGAATAAAAAAAGAACTTCATCTTCTAAACTGATACAGCCATCTGGATCACCACAGAATCCTTCAGTTAACAATTGCAATGATAGACTGTTTTCTGTTGTTTTCATATCTTGGTCTATTGAACTTCCCTCAGCACTGCATGTACATGACGCTTTTTTCTACAATAAATTAAGAAGAAAAATTATCAATTGCATTTTGTTTTAAGTCTTACAACTAATAACTAATACACATACTGAAAATTTACTGACTGAATAGTTAACAGTGCAGGTTATGATCAGACTACATGATTTTGATCTGCACAAGAGGCAAAAGTGTAAGCAAATTGCTAAAAACTAAACTAGATGCCCACGTGCAACATGTCATCCCTGCCAA
>JAFMSR010002785.1:0-20370 GCA_022818135.1 Saxidomus purpurata | reverse complement strand
ATTAAATTAACAGTCCGAGGTACTCCGAGTAGTTTAAGATTGATTCCCTTACACAATACATATATAGGGCCGTAAAACACGGTATTGATTGTCTACGGCCATATCACGTTGAAAACACCGGTTCTCGTCCGATCACCGAAGTTAAGCAACGTCGAGCCCGGTTAGTACTTGGATGGGTGACCGCCTGGGAATACCGGGTGCTGTAGACTTTTATTTTTTTTCTCTGAAATTATTGGCATATATGTTCATTTTCGCTTTCGTGGTGGTATTTCATAGTCTGTGAAGCTTTGACGAAGTTTTGTTATTCTGCATAATTAAAAGGCGATTACATGTAGTTGCTGTACTATTCACACGAGGTTGTAAATTTGAATCATATTATTAAGCGTTAGAGTGGTGTGCTTGTCGCTATAGCAAACTGTAGGTATTGGGTTCGATTCACAGTGGAGTGACGGCTGCACACACCCCGAAAACTGCTTTGAGCAAGGCCCATTTCTTTTCCAAAATTTTGTGCATGAGAGAGAAAAAGTACATTATGTGACTGATAGTAATTTCATTATCATTTCATAACTTGTACTGATACAGTTAGCGCATAAAAATGCGTAGCATGATGAATATCTGTTACGGTTACAGAGGCTGCCTAAAGGGCGAGAACTCAAGCGGTCAGAATTAAGAACAGGACGTACATGACGTTGAAGGTGACGTTGGCGTTACCAGGAAGTGACGTCGCACCATTGTTCTCAGGCCCTTGGTGACCACAGACGCCGCGGCCGATGCTTTGGAGAGTCGTGTCAGGTAGGTAAGACATTTCATTTGCAGTATGCAGTTTTAAAAGCAGGATGTAGGGACTTGCGTGCGCACTCTTTCACCTAGCTGTGCCCAAAATTACATTAAACCTTACCTTGCTCACAGCAACTGAATATGCCTTTGCAACAACCAGTGCAGACTATGACCAGACTGCACGGATCCTGGCAGTCTGATCATGATATCATTATGCACTGTACGATATCCATTCTGTAAAATTCAGTGAGCACCCTTTTACACAGTAAATGCATGGTAGACATGAATTTTAGAAATGTTGCAGGGCAGGGGTTAAAATGCCTGTTCAGTACAAATCAGATTGGTTTATCACCAATAGTTTGGTCAATCGTTGGGTAGGGTAGGAATGACTTCTTGGGCGAGGTGGGGGATACGGTAAGAGGTAGACTTATTGTCGTAGGTAGCATATATATAGCGACACAGACAGCATCCAGGGTACGAGCGTACATGTATTTAAGAAGAGGTACGGACTTTAATTGTAAAAATGTCGCGCCGACTTTCGTAAATATCAGCTCAAAAACTAAATGTACATGTATGATTAAATTAACAGTCCGAGGTACTCCGAGTAGTTTAAGATTGATTCCCTTACACAATACATATATAGGGCCGTAAAACACGGTATTGATTGTCTACGGCCATATCACGTTGAAAACACCGGTTCTCGTCCGATCACCGAAGTTAAGCAACGTCGAGCCCGGTTAGTACTTGGATGGGTGACCGCCTGGGAATACCGGGTGCTGTAGACTTTTATTTTTTTTTCTCGAAATTATTGGCATATATGTTCATTTTCGCTTTCGTGGTGGTATTTCATAGTCTGTGAAGCTTTGACGAAGTTTTGTTATTCTGCATAATTAAAAGGCGATTACATGTAGTTGCTGTACTATTCACACGAGGTTGTAAATTTGAATCATATTATTAAGCGTTAGAGTGGTGTGCTTGTCGCTATAGCAAACTGTAGGTATTGGGTTCGATTCACAGTGGAGTGACGGCTGCACACACCCCGAAAACTGCTTTGAGCAAGGCCCATTTCTTTTCCAAAATTTTGTGCATGAGAGAGAAAAGTACATTATGTGACTGATAGTAATTTCATTATCATTTCATAACTTGTACTGATACAGTTAGCGCATAAAAATGCGTAGCATGATGAATATCTGTTACGGTTACAGAGGCTGCCTAAAGGGCGAGAACTCAAGCGGTCAGAATTAAGAACAGGACGTACATGACGTTGAAGGTGACGTTGGCGTTACCAGGAAGTGACGTCGCACCATTGTTCTCAGGCCCTTGGTGACCACAGACGCCGCGGCCGATGCTTTGGAGAGTCGTGTCAGGTAGGTAAGACATTTCATTTGCAGTATGCAGTTTTAAAAGCAGGATGTAGGGACTTGCGTGCGCACTCTTTCACCTAGCTGTGCCCAAAATTACATTAAACCTTACCTTGCTCACAGCAACTGAATATGCCTTTGCAACAACCAGTGCAGACTATGACCAGACTGCACGGATCCTGGCAGTCTGATCATGATATCATTATGCACTGTACGATATCCATTCTGTAAAATTCAGTGAGCACCCTTTTACACAGTAAATGCATGGTAGACATGAATTTTAGAAATGTTGCAGGGCAGGGGTTAAAATGCCTGTTCAGTACAAATCAGATTGGTTTATCACCAATAGTTTGGTCAATCGTTGGGTAGGGTAGGAATGACTTCTTGGGCGAGGTGGGGGATACGGTAAGAGGTAGACTTATTGTCGTAGGTAGCATATATATAGCGACACAGACAGCATCCAGGGTACGAGCGTACATGTATTTAAGAAGAGGTACGGACTTTAATTGTAAAAATGTCGCGCCGACTTTCGTAAATATCAGCTCAAAAACTAAATGTACATGTATGATTAAATTAACAGTCCGAGGTACTCCGAGTAGTTTAAGATTGATTCCCTTACACAATACATATATAGGGCCGTAAAACACGGTATTGATTGTCTACGGCCATATCACGTTGAAAACACCGGTTCTCGTCCGATCACCGAAGTTAAGCAACGTCGAGCCCGGTTAGTACTTGGATGGGTGACCGCCTGGGAATACCGGGTGCTGTAGACTTTTATTTTTTTTCTCGAAATTATTGGCATATATGTTCATTTTCGCTTTCGTGGTGGTATTTCATAGTCTGTGAAGCTTTGACGAAGTTTTGTTATTCTGCATAATTAAAAGGCGATTACATGTAGTTGCTGTACTATTCACACGAGGTTGTAAATTTGAATCATATTATTAAGCGTTAGAGTGGTGTGCTTGTCGCTATAGCAAACTGTAGGTATTGGGTTCGATTCACAGTGGAGTGACGGCTGCACACACCCCGAAAACTGCTTTGAGCAAGGCCCATTTCTTTTCCAAAAATTTTGTGCATGAGAGAGAAAAGTACATTATGTGACTGATAGTAATTTCATTATCATTTCATAACTTGTACTGATACAGTTAGCGCATAAAAATGCGTAGCATGATGAATATCTGTTACGGTTACAGAGGCTGCCTAAAGGGCGAGAACTCAAGCGGTCAGAATTAAGAACAGGACGTACATGACGTTGAAGGTGACGTTGGCGTTACCAGGAAGTGACGTCGCACCATTGTTCTCAGGCCCTTGGTGACCACAGACGCCGCGGCCGATGCTTTGGAGAGTCGTGTCAGGTAGGTAAGACATTTCATTTGCAGTATGCAGTTTTAAAAGCAGGATGTAGGGACTTGCGTGCGCACTCTTTCACCTAGCTGTGCCCAAAATTACATTAAACCTTACCTTGCTCACAGCAACTGAATATGCCTTTGCAACAACCAGTGCAGACTATGACCAGACTGCACGGATCCTGGCAGTCTGATCATGATATCATTATGCACTGTACGATATCCATTCTGTAAAATTCAGTGAGCACCCTTTTACACAGTAAATGCATGGTAGACATGAATTTTAGAAATGTTGCAGGGCAGGGGTTAAAATGCCTGTTCAGTACAAATCAGATTGGTTTATCACCAATAGTTTGGTCAATCGTTGGGTAGGGTAGGAATGACTTCTTGGGCGAGGTGGGGGATACGGTAAGAGGTAGACTTATTGTCGTAGGTAGCATATATATAGCGACACAGACAGCATCCAGGGTACGAGCGTACATGTATTTAAGAAGAGGTACGGACTTTAATTGTAAAAATGTCGCGCCGACTTTCGTAAATATCAGCTCAAAAACTAAATGTACATGTATGATTAAATTAACAGTCCGAGGTACTCCGGAGTAGTTTAAGATTGATTCCCTTACACAATACATATATAGGGCCGTAAAACACGGTATTGATTGTCTACGGCCATATCACGTTGAAAACACCGGTTCTCGTCCGATCACCGAAGTTAAGCAACGTCGAGCCCGGTTAGTACTTGGATGGGTGACCGCCTGGGAATACCGGGTGCTGTAGACTTTTATTTTTTTTTTCGAAATTATTGGCATATATGTTCATTTTCGCTTTCGTGGTGGTATTTCATAGTCTGTGAAGCTTTGACGAAGTTTTGTTATTCTGCATAATTAAAAGGCGATTACATGTAGTTGCTGTACTATTCACACGAGGTTGTAAATTTGAATCATATTATTAAGCGTTAGAGTGGTGTGCTTGTCGCTATAGCAAACTGTAGGTATTGGGTTCGATTCACAGTGGAGTGACGGCTGCACACACCCCGAAAACTGCTTTGAGCAAGGCCCATTTCTTTTCCAAAATTTTGTGCATGAGAGAGAAAAGTACATTATGTGACTGATAGTAATTTCATTATCATTTCATAACTTGTACTGATACAGTTAGCGCATAAAAATGCGTAGCATGATGAATATCTGTTACGGTTACAGAGGCTGCCTAAAGGGCGAGAACTCAAGCGGTCAGAATTAAGAACAGGACGTACATGACGTTGAAGGTGACGTTGGCGTTACCAGGAAGTGACGTCGCACCATTGTTCTCAGGCCCTTGGTGACCACAGACGCCGCGGCCGATGCTTTGGAGAGTCGTGTCAGGTAGGTAAGACATTTCATTTGCAGTATGCAGTTTTAAAAGCAGGATGTAGGGACTTGCGTGCGCACTCTTTCACCTAGCTGTGCCCAAAATTACATTAAACCTTACCTTGCTCACAGCAACTGAATATGCCTTTGCAACAACCAGTGCAGACTATGACCAGACTGCACGGATCCTGGCAGTCTGATCATGATATCATTATGCACTGTACGATATCCATTCTGTAAAATTCAGTGAGCACCCTTTTACACAGTAAATGCATGGTAGACATGAATTTTAGAAATGTTGCAGGGCAGGGGTTAAAATGCCTGTTCAGTACAAATCAGATTGGTTTATCACCAATAGTTTGGTCAATCGTTGGGTAGGGTAGGAATGACTTCTTGGGCGAGGTGGGGGATACGGTAAGAGGTAGACTTATTGTCGTAGGTAGCATATATATAGCGACACAGACAGCATCCAGGGTACGAGCGTACATGTATTTAAGAAGAGGTACGGACTTTAATTGTAAAAATGTCGCGCCGACTTTCGTAAATATCAGCTCAAAAACTAAATGTACGTGTCGATGGTTGAGCGCGAAACGGTTGTAACTGCAATTTTTGCCAAAAATAAGATTTTCACATTTTCCAATGTATTTTCAGGCAATACATAACCTGCATCAATAACTAGACTTAAAACCAAAACTTAACAGTTAAAAAGTGAATTTGTCAAATGGTTGTAACTGAAAAGTAATAGAAGCATTTTGTGCAAAACGGTTGTAACTAGAGTTACAACTGTTTTACATAAAAAAATGTAAATTTGTTTTTAAAATATTTTGTGTGAAACAGTTGTAACTCAAGTTACAACTGTTTAGCACAACCATTTTGGCTGTAAAAGGATCAGAACACTGCTGAATTTTATGCTCTTACTCACCTTCAGTAACAGGAATTCAGTTTATTGGTAAAACATTCATATATAACAAAATTAGTCATAATTATGTAGCATATAATATATACTAATTATTATTCCTGTATTATGAGAAAGGTATTTTAGACAATATTTCTATATTTTGTAAAGGTTTAATTGCTTACTTTTATAACAATGCATAATCATAAACGGACAGCAGTGGATAATTTTCACATTACTGAGCAGCATTGGATATTAGTAATGGGCAGCTTGGTAAGAAATGTCAAAATTGTTAGGTCAGTGACATGAGGGTGTTTAAATAATTATAAATTTCTCTTTTTTTTAGCGGATCATCACAATTTTACTGTTACCATGAACCCTGCAATGAATAATGTACTAGAAAATAGGCATCTGAACAGTTGTATACATCAGCAGTTTGATAAATATAAGGGAAACAATACATAATGTTGAAGGGCATATCTTGAGAAATAAAAGCACTGGAAAATTCACATGATGTATGTAATGTTGCTTTACCATATTGTGCATTAAGTCTATCAGAAAAAAAATATGGGATTCTCTAGAATTTTAACAAATAAGTTAAGATTCCTGGTGTTAATGGGTAGCCCACGGCTCAAAAAACTGACAGCCTATACATTTATTACCATATATATGAAGAATATATAATACCCTAGATTTTTTCCCTCTGGATAAGTAGAATTTGTCCTTGGTGTAAATGAATTACATAGTATTATGTAAATCTAGCTGTAATGTGCAGTATCCCAGTATAATACATTGTATCGGTTTAATTCCATTTCATATCCTAAAAAACCAACATTATGGTAAAGATGAGTCTGTCAACTATGTTTGCTATCTATGCCGTGCCATGGGAAACGGCCACGATGTTAGTGGGTTTGGTTAATGTTCATACAGTCTAATGTGAATGATTTTCTGCATAATTTTCTTCAGGACTGCAGCAGCTGTCAATCAAACATCCTGCTGTTGATCAAACATTGCCACGTTTGCTCCCTAGCAAGGTCTTTCATATTCATGCTATTTATGAGTCTATAAATTTTTAAACTGTTTCAGAGTGTAAAAATAGAAGTACATGTATGAAGAATGTGTGACGATGAGATGATTAAAAAGTACTTTCAAGTCTACTTTTTATATAGACTAAGTCTATATTTGAAGACAAGATTAAAAAGGCTTGACTCACATTCAATTAATGAAAATAAATCTGCTTATTTTGCATTAATATTTTAAATAGTCTGAGATATAAATTTTAACTTCTGTTTTAACCTAATGCTAGGCAATTTACTACTGTGATGTCAATTTAGTACAGTGCGAGTAAATGCAAACTTCATTGTAAGTTCATAACTAAATAAAGACCAATAATAATTCACTGTACCCATGAATGTCGAGTCGGGATATAGCGTAAAACTGTTGTGGAGCATTGTTTATGACATTTGTAAAATTTTGAGTATTAATTAGATAAAAAATGAGTAGATCTACATCTTCACAATAGAATATTTTTAATAGTCAACCAACTATCTCTAACATGGAGACTCAGGTCAAGAAACAGTGACTCGGGGGGAGGGAATAGTTATTTCAAGTCAGTGACTTTAACCTCTCGTATTGTGACAACATTTTAGCTTAAAAATTACTTGATACTTAAATGTGCAAAAAGCCATGTAGAAAAATTACTGATTTTATATTTCTGTCAATATGTGAATTTTGAAAGTACAATGTATGATGGACAGCCAAATTAATTATCTACTATAGTCTAAATTTGATTATTGAACTACGACCTTATGTTTTCCGCAGTATTTACCCTTGTTTTACAATAAGCTAAAAGTACATTCACAGCTCAGTGTTCGAAATACTACTGTACTTTATTTATAAAAAAAATAACATTTTCAAAATACAATGTAAGACCTAATGTATAATTGTAACTCCTGAATTACTTAACAAATGATCACCCTGCCCGACTTGACTTACTGTTACTCCTTTATGAATACAAATGTTGTTTCTTATCATGTACAAGTACTAAAAAATACTTTCATAAACTTGGTGTTTGTAAACATTTAATATAGCTGTTCATTACCCTATAGTCAGGGCTGACATTTTATCATCTATGTATAAGAAATTGTGAGTGCAATATTCATATAATCAAACTTAAATAAAAGGGAAATTACTTTGTAATTGCGTAATTTTAGTTTAAAAATTTGAAAACACGTATGACCTACAAAGTTGGCGGTATCTGCCATGATGTTGACCAGGCTGCTCGTTAACAGTACCCAACGCTGCTCAGTAACCTGAAAATTATCCCTGTCCGTTCTTGATTATGCACCTCTGAATCTGCATTATGCAGACTGAATTAAAAATTACAATCTACCGGTACAATTAAATTGGGGGCATTTAATTTTCAAGATACATTTCCATTTATTTACAGAGATCTTTGCCCTAATAGAAGACTGGTGTTCCTCTTTAACAGAGAATTTTGTCATTGTATAATTATGTTAATTTTATGATTCAAAGGAAGATCTATTTTAATTAATCTTTAGTAAGTTGTATAAGATCGTGTGAGAGAGAGGCAGCACATTTTTCATTGCTGCTAACATTTACAGCTTGGTGGACTGAGGCTTGTGTGGCATCATTGTCTTTGCCCAAGGACACACCTAGTTTTGGAGGTGAATGCCCCTAACCACTGAGCTATCAAAGCCCACACCAGTGGTTTTCATTCTTTGCAAGATGTCCAGTCATTATCTACAAGTATACTCTCCCAGAAATAAAATTTGAGAAAAAAAAACATCATCGTGTTAAAAATTTTATTTGTGTTTTCTAATACTTGTACTGTAAAACCATTAATGCTTTAAAATCAATTATTATTATATGATCTATAAATAAACAGTATCTCACTGAGCACGATCAATGAAGCAAAATATAATACATATTTCATGATTTTTAGGTTTTCCCCCAGTTTTGACTTTTGGCAGAGTTTTGACTTGTACCCATCTTAACGTCTTGCACTAGATAGAACGCTAACAGTGCCGGAATGAAAATGCTGGCGACATCACTAAAATGACATTGTTCCATGCAAAATGGCAACTAATTGTATAAAGGTCATCTAAAGATTATAGGCTGTTGAATTTACCTGATGAATTTTAATCGCAAACAATTTACAATAAAGTTTTATCAATGAAAAGTTCTTCTATTAACAAAGTCGGTTATTTTGTAAATAAGTTATACAATGTACATTATACATAACGGTCCCAAAATAGATTGTAATGGCAGATGATACTGTAGTTCCAGTAATTTCAACATTATATGGAAGATATGAAATGGTACTGACTTTGTGTGAATTTACAGTTTTCAGTTATAGCTAGGTAGTCAAAATTAATACTAATAGTTGTAAATCTGCATGTAATTGGCAGATTTTCCAATAGAAATAGAAGTTACAACTAAAAGAAAGGTTGCACAGTCTGTAAACTGAATCAAAGCCAAATAGGGCTTTTTCTGTTGATTGGAATTACATATAAAAATAAGATACAGCAGTATTGCACTAAAAAAATAAAGAGTTATTTTATCTTTTTTTGTGTGAAAGGGTTGTATCTTGAGTTACAACTGTTTTGCACAAAAACGTTTGAGAGAATTTTGCTCATTTTTAGTGTGAAACAGTTGTAACTCACTATTGTTTACAAAGCTCTTTTTCTTGAGGGATGTGAGTTTTTCATCTTATATTATATAAAAGCATTAGCAAACACTGTTTGATAGTAATGATACAACTCATTGCAGTGTCACTCAAAAAAAAACCATGCAGTTTTTTCTCTTTCCTGGAAAGTTTTAAAATATTGAGTTACCACCGTTTTGCGCTCAACCAGCGATGTATGATTAAATTAACAGTCCGAGGTACTCCGAGTAGTTTAAGATTGATTCCCTTACACAATACATATATAGGGCCGTAAAACACGGTATTGATTGTCTACGGCCATATCACGTTGAAAACACCGGTTCTCGTCCGATCACCGAAGTTAAGCAACGTCGAGCCCGGTTAGTACTTGGATGGGTGACCGCCTGGGAATACCGGGTGCTGTAGACTTTTATTTTTTTCTCGAAATTATTGGCATATATGTTCATTTTCGCTTTCGTGGTGGTATTTCATAGTCTGTGAAGCTTTGACGAAGTTTTGTTATTCTGCATAATTAAAAGGCGATTACATGTAGTTGCTGTACTATTCACACGAGGTTGTAAATTTGAATCATATTATTAAGCGTTAGAGTGGTGTGCTTGTCGCTATAGCAAACTGTAGGTATTGGGTTCGATTCACAGTGGAGTGACGGCTGCACACACCCCGAAAACTGCTTTGAGCAAGGCCCATTTCTTTTCCAAAATTTTGTGCATGAGAGAGAAAAGTACATTATGTGACTGATAGTAATTTCATTATCATTTCATAACTTGTACTGATACAGTTAGCGCATAAAAATGCGTAGCATGATGAATATCTGTTACGGTTACAGAGGCTGCCTAAAGGGCGAGAACTCAAGCGGTCAGAATTAAGAACAGGACGTACATGACGTTGAAGGTGACGTTGGCGTTACCAGGAAGTGACGTCGCACCATTGTTCTCAGGCCCTTGGTGACCACAGACGCCGCGGCCGATGCTTTGGAGAGTCGTGTCAGGTAGGTAAGACATTTCATTTGCAGTATGCAGTTTTAAAAGCAGGATGTAGGGACTTGCGTGCGCACTCTTTCACCTAGCTGTGCCCAAAATTACATTAAACCTTACCTTGCTCACAGCAACTGAATATGCCTTTGCAACAACCAGTGCAGACTATGACCAGACTGCACGGATCCTGGCAGTCTGATCATGATATCATTATGCACTGTACGATATCCATTCTGTAAAATTCAGTGAGCACCCTTTTACACAGTAAATGCATGGTAGACATGAATTTTAGAAATGTTGCAGGGCAGGGGTTAAAATGCCTGTTCAGTACAAATCAGATTGGTTTATCACCAATAGTTTGGTCAATCGTTGGGTAGGGTAGGAATGACTTCTTGGGCGAGGTGGGGGATACGGTAAGAGGTAGACTTATTGTCGTAGGTAGCATATATATAGCGACACAGACAGCATCCAGGGTACGAGCGTACATGTATTTAAGAAGAGGTACGGACTTTAATTGTAAAAATGTCGCGCCGACTTTCGTAAATATCAGCTCAAAAACTAAATGTACATGTATGATTAAATTAACAGTCCGAGGTACTCCGAGTAGTTTAAGATTGATTCCCTTACACAATACATATATAGGGCCGTAAAACACGGTATTGATTGTCTACGGCCATATCACGTTGAAAACACCGGTTCTCGTCCGATCACCGAAGTTAAGCAACGTCGAGCCCGGTTAGTACTTGGATGGGTGACCGCCTGGGAATACCGGGTGCTGTAGACTTTATTTTTTTTTCTCGAAATTATTGGCATATATGTTCATTTTCGCTTTCGTGGTGGTATTTCATAGTCTGTGAAGCTTTGACGAAGTTTTGTTATTCTGCATAATTAAAAGGCGATTACATGTAGTTGCTGTACTATTCACACGAGGTTGTAAATTTGAATCATATTATTAAGCGTTAGAGTGGTGTGCTTGTCGCTATAGCAAACTGTAGGTATTGGGTTCGATTCACAGTGGAGTGACGGCTGCACACACCCCGAAAACTGCTTTGAGCAAGGCCCATTTCTTTTCCAAAATTTTGTGCATGAGAGAGAAAAGTACATTATGTGACTGATAGTAATTTCATTATCATTTCATAACTTGTACTGATACAGTTAGCGCATAAAAATGCGTAGCATGATGAATATCTGTTACGGTTACAGAGGCTGCCTAAAGGGCGAGAACTCAAGCGGTCAGAATTAAGAACAGGACGTACATGACGTTGAAGGTGACGTTGGCGTTACCAGGAAGTGACGTCGCACCATTGTTCTCAGGCCCTTGGTGACCACAGACGCCGCGGCCGATGCTTTGGAGAGTCGTGTCAGGTAGGTAAGACATTTCATTTGCAGTATGCAGTTTTAAAAGCAGGATGTAGGGACTTGCGTGCGCACTCTTTCACCTAGCTGTGCCCAAAATTACATTAAACCTTACCTTGCTCACAGCAACTGAATATGCCTTTGCAACAACCAGTGCAGACTATGACCAGACTGCACGGATCCTGGCAGTCTGATCATGATATCATTATGCACTGTACGATATCCATTCTGTAAAATTCAGTGAGCACCCTTTTACACAGTAAATGCATGGTAGACATGAATTTTAGAAATGTTGCAGGGCAGGGGTTAAAATGCCTGTTCAGTACAAATCAGATTGGTTTATCACCAATAGTTTGGTCAATCGTTGGGTAGGGTAGGAATGACTTCTTGGGCGAGGTGGGGGATACGGTAAGAGGTAGACTTATTGTCGTAGGTAGCATATATATAGCGACACAGACAGCATCCAGGGTACGAGCGTACATGTATTTAAGAAGAGGTACGGACTTTAATTGTAAAAATGTCGCGCCGACTTTCGTAAATATCAGCTCAAAAACTAAATGTACATGTATGATTAAATTAACAGTCCGAGGTACTCCGAGTAGTTTAAGATTGATTCCCTTACACAATACATATATAGGGCCGTAAAACACGGTATTGATTGTCTACGGCCATATCACGTTGAAAACACCGGTTCTCGTCCGATCACCGAAGTTAAGCAACGTCGAGCCCGGTTAGTACTTGGATGGGTGACCGCCTGGGAATACCGGGTGCTGTAGACTTTTATTTTTTTTCTCGAAATTATTGGCATATATGTTCATTTTCGCTTTCGTGGTGGTATTTCATAGTCTGTGAAGCTTTGACGAAGTTTTGTTATTCTGCATAATTAAAAGGCGATTACATGTAGTTGCTGTACTATTCACACGAGGTTGTAAATTTGAATCATATTATTAAGCGTTAGAGTGGTGTGCTTGTCGCTATAGCAAACTGTAGGTATTGGGTTCGATTCACAGTGGAGTGACGGCTGCACACACCCCGAAAACTGCTTTGAGCAAGGCCCATTTCTTTTCCAAAATTTTGTGCATGAGAGAGAAAAGTACATTATGTGACTGATAGTAATTTCATTATCATTTCATAACTTGTACTGATACAGTTAGCGCATAAAAATGCGTAGCATGATGAATATCTGTTACGGTTACAGAGGCTGCCTAAAGGGCGAGAACTCAAGCGGTCAGAATTAAGAACAGGACGTACATGACGTTGAAGGTGACGTTGGCGTTACCAGGAAGTGACGTCGCACCATTGTTCTCAGGCCCTTGGTGACCACAGACGCCGCGGCCGATGCTTTGGAGAGTCGTGTCAGGTAGGTAAGACATTTCATTTGCAGTATGCAGTTTTAAAAGCAGGATGTAGGGACTTGCGTGCGCACTCTTTCACCTAGCTGTGCCCAAAATTACATTAAACCTTACCTTGCTCACAGCAACTGAATATGCCTTTGCAACAACCAGTGCAGACTATGACCAGACTGCACGGATCCTGGCAGTCTGATCATGATATCATTATGCACTGTACGATATCCATTCTGTAAAATTCAGTGAGCACCCTTTTACACAGTAAATGCATGGTAGACATGAATTTTAGAAATGTTGCAGGGCAGGGGTTAAAATGCCTGTTCAGTACAAATCAGATTGGTTTATCACCAATAGTTTGGTCAATCGTTGGGTAGGGTAGGAATGACTTCTTGGGCGAGGTGGGGGATACGGTAAGAGGTAGACTTATTGTCGTAGGTAGCATATATATAGCGACACAGACAGCATCCAGGGTACGAGCGTACATGTATTTAAGAAGAGGTACGGACTTTAATTGTAAAAATGTCGCGCCGACTTTCGTAAATATCAGCTCAAAAACTAAATGTACATGTATGATTAAATTAACAGTCCGAGGTACTCCGAGTAGTTTAAGATTGATTCCCTTACACAATACATATATAGGGCCGTAAAACACGGTATTGATTGTCTACGGCCATATCACGTTGAAAACACCGGTTCTCGTCCGATCACCGAAGTTAAGCAACGTCGAGCCCGGTTAGTACTTGGATGGGTGACCGCCTGGGAATACCGGGTGCTGTAGACTTTATTTTTTTTTCTCGAAATTATTGGCATATATGTTCATTTTCGCTTTCGTGGTGGTATTTCATAGTCTGTGAAGCTTTGACGAAGTTTTGTTATTCTGCATAATTAAAAGGCGATTACATGTAGTTGCTGTACTATTCACACGAGGTTGTAAATTTGAATCATATTATTAAGCGTTAGAGTGGTGTGCTTGTCGCTATAGCAAACTGTAGGTATTGGGTTCGATTCACAGTGGAGTGACGGCTGCACACACCCCGAAAACTGCTTTGAGCAAGGCCCATTTCTTTTCCAAAATTTTGTGCATGAGAGAGAAAAGTACATTATGTGACTGATAGTAATTTCATTATCATTTCATAACTTGTACTGATACAGTTAGCGCATAAAAATGCGTAGCATGATGAATATCTGTTACGGTTACAGAGGCTGCCTAAAGGGCGAGAACTCAAGCGGTCAGAATTAAGAACAGGACGTACATGACGTTGAAGGTGACGTTGGCGTTACCAGGAAGTGACGTCGCACCATTGTTCTCAGGCCCTTGGTGACCACAGACGCCGCGGCCGATGCTTTGGAGAGTCGTGTCAGGTAGGTAAGACATTTCATTTGCAGTATGCAGTTTTAAAAGCAGGATGTAGGGACTTGCGTGCGCACTCTTTCACCTAGCTGTGCCCAAAATTACATTAAACCTTACCTTGCTCACAGCAACTGAATATGCCTTTGCAACAACCAGTGCAGACTATGACCAGACTGCACGGATCCTGGCAGTCTGATCATGATATCATTATGCACTGTACGATATCCATTCTGTAAAATTCAGTGAGCACCCTTTTACACAGTAAATGCATGGTAGACATGAATTTTAGAAATGTTGCAGGGCAGGGGTTAAAATGCCTGTTCAGTACAAATCAGATTGGTTTATCACCAATAGTTTGGTCAATCGTTGGGTAGGGTAGGAATGACTTCTTGGGCGAGGTGGGGGATACGGTAAGAGGTAGACTTATTGTCGTAGGTAGCATATATATAGCGACACAGACAGCATCCAGGGTACGAGCGTACATGTATTTAAGAAGAGGTACGGACTTTAATTGTAAAAATGTCGCGCCGACTTTCGTAAATATCAGCTCAAAAACTAAATGTACATGTATGATTAAATTAACAGTCCGAGGTACTCCGAGTAGTTTAAGATTGATTCCCTTACACAATACATATATAGGGCCGTAAAACACGGTATTGATTGTCTACGGCCATATCACGTTGAAAACACCGGTTCTCGTCCGATCACCGAAGTTAAGCAACGTCGAGCCCGGTTAGTACTTGGATGGGTGACCGCCTGGGAATACCGGGTGCTGTAGACTTTTATTTTTTTTTCTCGAAATTATTGGCATATATGTTCATTTTCGCTTTCGTGGTGGTATTTCATAGTCTGTGAAGCTTTGACGAAGTTTTGTTATTCTGCATAATTAAAAGGCGATTACATGTAGTTGCTGTACTATTCACACGAGGTTGTAAATTTGAATCATATTATTAAGCGTTAGAGTGGTGTGCTTGTCGCTATAGCAAACTGTAGGTATTGGGTTCGATTCACAGTGGAGTGACGGCTGCACACACCCCGAAAACTGCTTTGAGCAAGGCCCATTTCTTTTCCAAAATTTTGTGCATGAGAGAGAAAAGTACATTATGTGACTGATAGTAATTTCATTATCATTTCATAACTTGTACTGATACAGTTAGCGCATAAAAATGCGTAGCATGATGAATATCTGTTACGGTTACAGAGGCTGCCTAAAGGGCGAGAACTCAAGCGGTCAGAATTAAGAACAGGACGTACATGACGTTGAAGGTGACGTTGGCGTTACCAGGAAGTGACGTCGCACCATTGTTCTCAGGCCCTTGGTGACCACAGACGCCGCGGCCGATGCTTTGGAGAGTCGTGTCAGGTAGGTAAGACATTTCATTTGCAGTATGCAGTTTTAAAAGCAGGATGTAGGGACTTGCGTGCGCACTCTTTCACCTAGCTGTGCCCAAAATTACATTAAACCTTACCTTGCTCACAGCAACTGAATATGCCTTTGCAACAACCAGTGCAGACTATGACCAGACTGCACGGATCCTGGCAGTCTGATCATGATATCATTATGCACTGTACGATATCCATTCTGTAAAATTCAGTGAGCACCCTTTTACACAGTAAATGCATGGTAGACATGAATTTTAGAAATGTTGCAGGGCAGGGGTTAAAATGCCTGTTCAGTACAAATCAGATTGGTTTATCACCAATAGTTTGGTCAATCGTTGGGTAGGGTAGGAATGACTTCTTGGGCGAGGTGGGGGATACGGTAAGAGGTAGACTTATTGTCGTAGGTAGCATATATATAGCGACACAGACAGCATCCAGGGTACGAGCGTACATGTATTTAAGAAGAGGTACGGACTTTAATTGTAAAAATGTCGCGCCGACTTTCGTAAATATCAGCTCAAAAACTAAATGTACATGTATGATTAAATTAACAGTCCGAGGTACTCCGAGTAGTTTAAGATTGATTCCCTTACACAATACATATATAGGGCCGTAAAACACGGTATTGATTGTCTACGGCCATATCACGTTGAAAACACCGGTTCTCGTCCGATCACCGAAGTTAAGCAACGTCGAGCCCGGTTAGTACTTGGATGGGTGACCGCCTGGGAATACCGGGTGCTGTAGACTTTTATTTTTTTTCTCGAAATTATTGGCATATATGTTCATTTTCGCTTTCGTGGTGGTATTTCATAGTCTGTGAAGCTTTGACGAAGTTTTGTTATTCTGCATAATTAAAAGGCGATTACATGTAGTTGCTGTACTATTCACACGAGGTTGTAAATTTGAATCATATTATTAAGCGTTAGAGTGGTGTGCTTGTCGCTATAGCAAACTGTAGGTATTGGGTTCGATTCACAGTGGAGTGACGGCTGCACACACCCCGAAAACTGCTTTGAGCAAGGCCCATTTCTTTTCCAAAATTTTGTGCATGAGAGAGAAAAGTACATTATGTGACTGATAGTAATTTCATTATCATTTCATAACTTGTACTGATACAGTTAGCGCATAAAAATGCGTAGCATGATGAATATCTGTTACGGTTACAGAGGCTGCCTAAAGGGCGAGAACTCAAGCGGTCAGAATTAAGAACAGGACGTACATGACGTTGAAGGTGACGTTGGCGTTACCAGGAAGTGACGTCGCACCATTGTTCTCAGGCCCTTGGTGACCACAGACGCCGCGGCCGATGCTTTGGAGAGTCGTGTCAGGTAGGTAAGACATTTCATTTGCAGTATGCAGTTTTAAAAGCAGGATGTAGGGACTTGCGTGCGCACTCTTTCACCTAGCTGTGCCCAAAATTACATTAAACCTTACCTTGCTCACAGCAACTGAATATGCCTTTGCAACAACCAGTGCAGACTATGACCAGACTGCACGGATCCTGGCAGTCTGATCATGATATCATTATGCACTGTACGATATCCATTCTGTAAAATTCAGTGAGCACCCTTTTACACAGTAAATGCATGGTAGACATGAATTTTAGAAATGTTGCAGGGCAGGGGTTAAAATGCCTGTTCAGTACAAATCAGATTGGTTTATCACCAATAGTTTGGTCAATCGTTGGGTAGGGTAGGAATGACTTCTTGGGCGAGGTGGGGGATACGGTAAGAGGTAGACTTATTGTCGTAGGTAGCATATATATAGCGACACAGACAGCATCCAGGGTACGAGCGTACATGTATTTAAGAAGAGGTACGGACTTTAATTGTAAAAATGTCGCGCCGACTTTCGTAAATATCAGCTCAAAAACTAAATGTACATGTATGATTAAATTAACAGTCCGAGGTACTCCGAGTAGTTTAAGATTGATTCCCTTACACAATACATATATAGGGCCGTAAAACACGGTATTGATTGTCTACGGCCATATCACGTTGAAAACACCGGTTCTCGTCCGATCACCGAAGTTAAGCAACGTCGAGCCCGGTTAGTACTTGGATGGGTGACCGCCTGGGAATACCGGGTGCTGTAGACTTTTATTTTTTTTTCTCGAAATTATTGGCATATATGTTCATTTTCGCTTTCGTGGTGGTATTTCATAGTCTGTGAAGCTTTGACGAAGTTTTGTTATTCTGCATAATTAAAAGGCGATTACATGTAGTTGCTGTACTATTCACACGAGGTTGTAAATTTGAATCATATTATTAAGCGTTAGAGTGGTGTGCTTGTCGCTATAGCAAACTGTAGGTATTGGGTTCGATTCACAGTGGAGTGACGGCTGCACACACCCCGAAAACTGCTTTGAGCAAGGCCCATTTCTTTTCCAAAATTTTGTGCATGAGAGAGAAAAGTACATTATGTGACTGATAGTAATTTCATTATCATTTCATAACTTGTACTGATACAGTTAGCGCATAAAAATGCGTAGCATGATGAATATCTGTTACGGTTACAGAGGCTGCCTAAAGGGCGAGAACTCAAGCGGTCAGAATTAAGAACAGGACGTACATGACGTTGAAGGTGACGTTGGCGTTACCAGGAAGTGACGTCGCACCATTGTTCTCAGGCCCTTGGTGACCACAGACGCCGCGGCCGATGCTTTGGAGAGTCGTGTCAGGTAGGTAAGACATTTCATTTGCAGTATGCAGTTTTAAAAGCAGGATGTAGGGACTTGCGTGCGCACTCTTTCACCTAGCTGTGCCCAAAATTACATTAAACCTTACCTTGCTCACAGCAACTGAATATGCCTTTGCAACAACCAGTGCAGACTATGACCAGACTGCACGGATCCTGGCAGTCTGATCATGATATCATTATGCACTGTACGATATCCATTCTGTAAAATTCAGTGAGCACCCTTTTACACAGTAAATGCATGGTAGACATGAATTTTAGAAATGTTGCAGGGCAGGGGTTAAAATGCCTGTTCAGTACAAATCAGATTGGTTTATCACCAATAGTTTGGTCAATCGTTGGGTAGGGTAGGAATGACTTCTTGGGCGAGGTGGGGGATACGGTAAGAGGTAGACTTATTGTCGTAGGTAGCATATATATAGCGACACAGACAGCATCCAGGGTACGAGCGTACATGTATTTAAGAAGAGGTACGGACTTTAATTGTAAAAATGTCGCGCCGACTTTCGTAAATATCAGCTCAAAAACTAAATGTACATGTATGATTAAATTAACAGTCCGAGGTACTCCGAGTAGTTTAAGATTGATTCCCTTACACAATACATATATAGGGCCGTAAAACACGGTATTGATTGTCTACGGCCATATCACGTTGAAAACACCGGTTCTCGTCCGATCACCGAAGTTAAGCAACGTCGAGCCCGGTTAGTACTTGGATGGGTGACCGCCTGGGAATACCGGGTGCTGTAGACTTTTATTTTTTTTCTCGAAATTATTGGCATATATGTTCATTTTCGCTTTCGTGGTGGTATTTCATAGTCTGTGAAGCTTTGACGAAGTTTTGTTATTCTGCATAATTAAAAAGGCGATTACATGTAGTTGCTGTACTATTCACACGAGGTTGTAAATTTGAATCATATTATTAAGCGTTAGAGTGGTGTGCTTGTCGCTATAGCAAACTGTAGGTATTGGGTTCGATTCACAGTGGAGTGACGGCTGCACACACCCCGAAAACTGCTTTGAGCAAGGCCCATTTCTTTTCCAAAATTTTGTGCATGAGAGAGAAAAGTACATTATGTGACTGATAGTAATTTCATTATCATTTCATAACTTGTACTGATACAGTTAGCGCATAAAAATGCGTAGCATGATGAATATCTGTTACGGTTACAGAGGCTGCCTAAAGGGCGAGAACTCAAGCGGTCAGAATTAAGAACAGGACGTACATGACGTTGAAGGTGACGTTGGCGTTACCAGGAAGTGACGTCGCACCATTGTTCTCAGGCCCTTGGTGACCACAGACGCCGCGGCCGATGCTTTGGAGAGTCGTGTCAGGTAGGTAAGACATTTCATTTGCAGTATGCAGTTTTAAAAGCAGGATGTAGGGACTTGCGTGCGCACTCTTTCACCTAGCTGTGCCCAAAATTACATTAAACCTTACCTTGCTCACAGCAACTGAATATGCCTTTGCAACAACCAGTGCAGACTATGACCAGACTGCACGGATCCTGGCAGTCTGATCATGATATCATTATGCACTGTACGATATCCATTCTGTAAAATTCAGTGAGCACCCTTTTACACAGTAAATGCATGGTAGACATGAATTTTAGAAATGTTGCAGGGCAGGGGTTAAAATGCCTGTTCAGTACAAATCAGATTGGTTTATCACCAATAGTTTGGTCAATCGTTGGGTAGGGTAGGAATGACTTCTTGGGCGAGGTGGGGGATACGGTAAGAGGTAGACTTATTGTCGTAGGTAGCATATATATAGCGACACCGACAGCATCCAGGGTACGAGCGTACATGTATTTAAGAAGAGGTACGGACTTTAATTGTAA
>JAFMSR010002784.1:0-20371 GCA_022818135.1 Saxidomus purpurata | reverse complement strand
ATATCGCTTCTGGGAATGCAAACTGTTTCTGTTATTCTTGCTTTAGACAACTGGCAATCGTACTTACATAGTAAGATCAATTTAGTCGGCGCCCAATTCGCAAAAGTCAATACCTGATCAATGTTCTTTTATTAGTTCGGCTTGCATAGCTTTGCTTTTAAATTTAAACTGAAAAACATCCTAAAGTTATAATATGGTCTTACTAGTGATCGGACACGGATCAATTACGTTCACATACCAGGGTTTGGACCGAGCTAACTCGTTGTTTCCTCATGGTCTCCACAACTCCTGCCACATCTACATACCCCAAAGCCTTTCCTTGTTCTGTAACATTGTCAAGGGCAACGAATGTGCCAGTTCTTCCAACACCAGCACTGAAAGAAACGCATTTTCATCAGTAATAGGTTTCTCAGATATCTGATCTATTAGATCGATTCACCTTACGAAATCAAATTATTACAAAGTCCGTATATAAATGGTGCGAGGGATTCTGTGGAGGATTTTTATTACTGAACACAATTGTATGAAAATTCATTGAATACTCAGAATTTTTATTCCATGCTTCCTAATATGTCAATATGTTAATATGACTGTTTTACAATATACATCTTAATTTAGTTTTATCATTTTTCTAGATCAACATGAAATTTTATTCCCAATAACTGAAAGCTTGTTTTTATGGATGCAGAAGTTAACTTTTAGAACCAATCCAGATCACCTGAGTTTTTCAAAGTTGATTTTAAGGCCAGATATGCTAGCAAAGTAGTCTTATACTGGTAATGCTTCATTCAATGATTTACTTGATCAAGTATGAGAGATGTATCATCTGCAAATAGGGACAGTAAATGTTCTACTCCATTGACTCTTAGGACCTTGATATTTTTATTATTTTTCATTAGCTGGGTTAGAATCTCGGTACACAAGATAAATAGGTAAGGTGACAAAGGATCACCTTTGTCGACAGCCGCGGCCAATACTAACAAGAGCTGTCAGTAGGACAGCGTGCTCGACTTTTTTAGTGCTTGCCAATAAACAAAACTTTGACAGTTAAGGGCACACAAGACTTTAACTAGAATTTCTAAGTACAAATCAAGAAAATTTTTCACAGAGTTATCTTCTTTTACTTACAGATAGGTCTTACGATGGTACATAAGTACTCCAACTTTCAAAGTAATATCTCAAATGGTTAAGTTAACAAGTGGACAAGAATGAAAATTTTAACTGAGTTTCTAAGTCAAAAAGGGCCATAATTCAAATAAAATCCTTGACAGAATTACCTTCCTGCCCATGTTTTGGAATCATGGTGGTAAACAAGTATTCCAACTTTCAAATTAATATCTCAAACAGTTCAGTCAAAAAAGTGGACTGGGGTGAAAAACTTAACCAAGATTCTAAGTCGATAAAAGGCCTTAATTTTTAAAACAAATCCCTGACAGAGTTACCTTCTCTTGCGTACAGATGGGGGTAATGATGTGAAATAGCATTAAAAGTTTCAAAGCAATATCTCAAAGGGTTAAGGCAATAAGTGGATTTTACCCATATTCAATGTATTTTCTAAGTCAAAAAGAGGCATAATTCTGTCAAAAACCTTGACAGAGTTATGTCCTCTTGTCTGTTGATGAAGGTCGTGATGGTAAACAAGTATGGTTAGTTTCAAAGCAATACCTCCAATGGTTTTGAAATAAAGTGAGGTGGTACGAAAAACTTAACCAAGCTTAATACACTTTCTAAGTAAAAAAGGGCCATAATTCTGTCAAAAACCTTGACAGAGTTATGTACTCTTGTCTGTAGATGGAGGTTATGATGGTAAACAAGTATGGTAAGTTTCAAAGCCATACCTCTAATATTTTTGAAATAAAGTGGGGTGGTACAAAAACTTAACCAAGGTGTGACGCCAACGCCGACGCCGACGCCGGGGCGAGTAGGATAGCTCCCCTTTTCATAGAAAAGTCGAGCTAAAAACTTCTGTTAAAAAGCCACACTGACATATGTATGATTGTGTATCAGTATAGAACAGTTTCACCCATTTGACAAGGCTTTCAGAAAAATTGAAAAAGTTAAGAGTTGTTTCTATAAAAGACCAAGAAATGGAGTCAAACGCTTTTCAAAATCGATCAATAATAAAAGATAAATCTTGTGTTTTCCCTATAAACCTGTCTTTTACGAATCATGTTTGTTCTGTACTTATTAATTTGTTTAAAACTGTTTTTATTCTTCCTGCAATATATAGTGCCTGAAGCTATTTTATATACATTATATAAGAGTGATAGGTCTCCAGTATTTTAGAAACTGTCTCGACTTGTCTGCTTTTGGAATACAAGTTATTATACCCTGTCTCTGGGTTATAGATAACTGGCCTATATCAAACGAATAATTCAGAGAGCGCACTAAAAAATGACCTAAATTTTTCCACAACATTTTAAGGAATTAAACTGAAAAGCCATCACTTCCAGGCGTTTTATCATTTTTCATTTTAAATAATATTTTACTTGCCTCCTGTTATGTTATTTTACCTTCAATGTTTATGTTGTCGTCTTTATTCAATTTATTTATTGGCACCATTTCAAAGAGTTTCTCAAGATCAACGTCTGAAAGTTTATCATCATGTCTTAAGTATAATGTTTTATAGAATTTTTGTATTTCAGTCAAGATTTCTTTTTGTTTAGTTATAATAGTTCCATCTGCTCTTTCAATCTTTGAGATTATTTTACTGACATAATTTTGCTTTTCCAAATTGCAGAAGAAGCTTGATGGGTTTTCGCCTTCATCTATCCATTTAACTTTTGACCTAATATTATGCCCTTTCAACTTGTTCTCCTTATATCTTTTAATTAAGTTTTTTAAGTTCTCAAGTTCTCAAGTCATTCGTACTTGAACCAGTGGTTTAACTGCGCATGCGTAGTGGTCAGGCGGACTTTCAAAATTCTCTGAAAAATTATTCCGAGTCGTAAATCGCAGCAAGATCTAGCGTTATCTGTAAGCTTATCAGGTTCTATCCCACTACTTAAACATTCATCAATAGAAATCCAGATCGACAAGATCGGCTTCCACCACACGATCTTCCTTCGCGCACCATTTGCAAGAGGAACTTCCTACTGGAGCACCGGATGCGCACATATCGCGCGAGGCAAAATTCATCTGTTCACCGGCGGCGTTATTATTGTTAGACAACATCCAGTGTCGAAGGCGTGTCTTATGCGTGACACGTCTATAACGTCATCGGACAGGTGCTAGAGGGGTAGGTATAAACAGCGAAATGAAGATTTCTGGGCGGAATGGAGATATGATTCTTTTATTATAAATGTATGTTTTGTTTTAATTGTTCCTACAAACTTTAATAATATAAAGACACTTTCACGAAAAATTTCAGAAAGAAAAATTAATTTTTAAAGATTTTATTGTAAATTTTCTACTTTCATAATGCGTTTTCCTAGGGCGAAATGAAGACTTCTGGGCGAAATGGAGATATAATTCATTTATTACAAATGTATTCTTTTATTTAGATGTTCCTTCTAAATTAAATAACAATAAGACACGTTCACGCAAAATTTCAGAAAGAAAAGAATATTTATAAAGATTTTATGATAAATTTTCTACTTTCATAATGAGTTTTTCCTGACCGAAATGAAGATTTCTAGGCGAAATGGAGATACAATTACTTGATTACAAATGTAATTTTTGTTTTAGATGTTCTTACTAAATTTTATAACAATAAGACACTTTCACGCAAAATTTCAGAAAGAAAAATTAATTTTTAAAGATATGATAAATTTTCTATTTTCATAATGCGTTTTCCCAGGGCGAAATGAAGATTTCGGGGCGAAATGGAGATATAATTCATTTATTACAAATGTATTCTTTTATTTAAATGTTCCTACTAAATTTAATAACTATAAGACACGTTCATGCAAAATTTCAGAAAGAAAATATTATTTATCATCGTACATTAGTGTGTATATATTCTTTAGATAATAGTATGTACACTACCAACAGCCTGCATGTTATTCAAATGATAAAAAAAACTTGTGTGTGATAAAATAAGGTGTGATAATCGAATGACAAGCGTATGATAACCCAATCAAGTGATCAAACACTCCTGATAATGTGATTAAAGAATCACAGGACCAATTAAAGTCAATTAATTTGGTGACACAGGTCTTTATGATGAAGGATAAATTAGCGTGTTCAGTGCTTTAAAATAATTATTTTCTAATGACATTTATTTTATTTGTTTCATTGACATTGCACTTTGTCACCGGTAAAAATAGAACAAGGACTGTAATTTTGCTGTGTCACTAGACTCAATATTTCCTGCTTTTCTTTCTTCATTTAAACAAGACATATGAAACAGGGCAAATTTAAGATATCTAATAATTTTATCTATCACTCGGTTTTCCGTGACAACGGTATGCATCTGTGTTTGTTTAATATTTCTTTGTATATGAACAGTTTACTTATAGAATAAATATTATGACTTGGCAACGTACATATTTGATAAACTGTTCTTTAATCTCAACCATGATTGCTGCAATAAATGTATAAATCTCAGAGAGTTTTGTAGTAATTGTGACAGTTTTCAAAGTGCTGTAATGCAAAGGTCGACACGTGTCCCCGTAGCCAAAAATGGTAACTTAATTGTGCCGAAATTTGTCATTTAGGCCCAAAACTCCGAGACTGCCACACAAAATTATGAGCAAAACAGTTTGTAAAGGTACCCTCTGCAGAGGTCTTATTGTTTCCCACATAGTTTTGAGGTGTGTATAGGAGTCGTTTTGTAATGTTGGCTGTCAGTCGGTCTGTTGATTTTGTGTCTGCTCCATATCTCCTTGAGGACTTCATGAAACGTTGGTCAGGGCCGCCATGTTCCTTTATCTATTTCAACTAACAATGACTGACCCAAGTAGCACAGATGCAATCCAAATAATTTATACTTTGCGCATATGTTTGTTTCAAGGGGTTTAATACCGGCTCTAACCATATATCATTCTGTAATTTCAACAATCGTTCATGGTAAGAATCGGTATCATTCGTAAGAAACTGGTCGTAAGCGGGCCTAGAAACCATGGCCATCGATCAAGGGAAGTTACAGTGATTGCTAGTCAGCGACTCTAACCACTCGGTCACGGCGGCGATCTTCATCATAATGTCTGGCTCCTAATTATGTTACTGACTGAATTTTCATTTCGAGTTTGAGTAATGTTAACGTTTGGCTTTATCCAGCAACTCAACCCTCT
This sequence comes from Saxidomus purpurata, assembly GCA_022818135.1. Lineage (NCBI taxonomy): Eukaryota > Metazoa > Mollusca > Bivalvia > Venerida > Veneridae > Saxidomus > Saxidomus purpurata. The sequence goes on along the minus strand of JAFMSR010002784.1, from coordinate 15,137 downwards.
CCGTCATTGCTACCTACAGTTGACATTCTATATTTTAATCCTAACGACTTACAGAGACAAAAAAACCTAAATATTTGACTCTACAATTAAAAACGCGTATGCACACTTTGATGTTTAGGTTATAATTCGTATAAATGACACTAGGTCAGTTTTTTTTCTGATATGCAGGGCACACAATTTAAGCCCCTTACTTAATGAAAATTTAATCGGGTCACTATTTCATTGTTTATAAGCAAAACCCTGGTTGCAAACTTTTCATGCTGAATAACATAAGCTTTTTTTGGACTGATAACAACCAATATCTTTTAGATGCACGCTACACGATATTTCCCAACGGACACACAAACGGACAGTCAGACGCACTCAATGGCACTAGCAAATTTATATGTCCCGCCTCTCTTAATGCACCGACCACGCATAAACTCCACATTTTTTTAAGTTTACACCTAAACATGTATCACATCTTAATCATAATTAAGACACACTCGTGAAAAATTTGGCGCAATATTTTTAGAGCAATTGGTATTAAGTTGATGACAATGAGTAGTTTTAAAGTTTATACAAAATACTTTTTAAAGGGAAGTCCATTTTGTGGCAAGAACGATTTTGTTGCCGACTTCAGGGGTACTATATCCTGCTTTCATCAAAATGCTCTCATCACACTCAACTTTTTGCAGGAGTTGACCTTTCGAACATTGCAGCAATTTTGTTTCCAGTGAAGTGAATAAGAGATGATTTTCATGCAATAAACTGACCATGAGGGATTCACATCAAACGAGAAAAAACACCACTAGGTTGCTTATTACATGAAATCTCCACCAGGTTGAATTTTAGTTGTGGATTAGAATTGGATGGTATCTCACAATTCCTTTTTACACTTTACAGGTACACAAGAACATCCTCTTTGAGGTTTAAGATGATCAGCCCATGATTGTCAGTTTGTCTGCAACCTTACATTTACCTATCTTTATAACTCTACAGTAATGGAATATTAAGATCAATCTTTGGTGTTATGATAATGACATATTTTGAGAATTTGATAAACTACGACATGTCTTTGAAGTGTATACTTAGAAATCCCATGACAATTAATCGCCGCACAGTATTAAACCATTTTTTGGCAGTAACAAACTAATGAATGAATGGTGTTTTATTGCGCATCGACTTCCAAATGTCGTATAGTGCGCATTTTAAGCTTTGTATCAAACATGTTATAATAAATATTTGCATGATCGTCGGATCGCACTGATGTGCGGCCTTCTCCTTGGTGGTTACATGCAGTCACCACTTGTATGGGTCTACCAGGTCTGCAAAGACTTCAGCTTACAAAGCCCATTTAGCCGCCATCTACGTCACACAGGACATCACCCACGGTGATTGCAATTCTGGCACTTATGCATTAACCCACAACTACAGACACGATAGCGGTAGATAGAAATAAACTACATTACCCAGAGGAGGTTAACAATAATTCTAATATGCCTACGGTATATTTCTATAGTCAATTTAAGTGCATTAATATGATTAAAGCACTCGGAAAAGTAGGCGGAGTTTCGGACATGGAAGTAGCTCCTTCCGACTTTTCTAATTTACTCCCGCGCAAAAATAAAATATAGAAATGGAAATAATATCAGTATAAAAACATCAGTAGCATGAAAAAGATTTGTTTAAGAACCTAAATATTATTGTTGATTGCGTCAAGGTAGCCTTTAGAATACCCTCACCTTGTTTTCCTTAAAAAGGCCAAGAAATTCAGTATTAACAGTCATGCAATGTTTTGATTCCGGGAGACAAAACTATGAATGAAAACGTTTACGTCATCACACTGACGTCATTACTCCACGTTAAATCGTTGTACAGTTCAAATTAACGGTACGCATTTAAATCGATTGACTGCTTTGTTAGGTTCTGAATCTGACGTCTTCTGCATAATGTCAGTCAGGTATTTCTTTTTATATTTTATGTATTAGATGATTAAACTATAAACATTGTTTGTATAATATAGTTACGTTTGATATCTTGAATGATTGCCCGAATAGGGGAGTGAATTCCAACAGCTACTATTTATGCTGTTTTACACATTACCGCCGATCTGAAAAAAGGTCCGAAGTTGTTTTAAACAATCGGCTTAAGAATCGAAATAATCTATGTCTTGGAGTGCTTTATCGAAATTGAAGCATTTCCCGTCGGTAATGTGCCTGCGAAATAATTCACTCGGGCTTCGCCCTCGTGAATTATTCCGCCAGGCGTATCACCTCCGGGGAATGCTTCAATTTCGATAAAGCACCCCAAGACATAGATTATTTCTTAAATAACCACAAGAAAAACTGTGATACAAAGTATCACAGCGGGCCCACAAACAAAACTGGCATGTAAATATTTTGGATATAGGTGATGGTTGATGTTGAGGCATGGCCCCAAAAGAACTCAAGGAAACCAATTCTGGTTGAACATGCAAAACCTGACACGACACCACATCTAGTATCGAAACCTTACTGTTATCGAATAATATTTATACAGTATGTCCTCTATAGGTCGTTCCTGGTATGTCTTAATTTTCACGGAACAAAATTACAGCAAGTTTTAACTGTTTTTTTTTTAAATGATTTACATTTGTATTATTATACTCAGATATTTTTCATTAATCTGATGAGATAAATAGATATTATAAATTTTTTAATCAGTCACTATCACCAGGGTCTGATATATTGAATTCAATGGCTATTCATCACGCGTGAATTCCGACATATACGTATGCGCTTAAAATTTATCATTTGGAAACCAACAACAAAGCATTAGATCAAATTCAAGTTACATGTAATAACTGCGGAGGAATTGCAGTTTTTTATTTACTCCAAAATACTGCGAATTACAATGTACCGGGTCTATTATTGCGCACCCCTAGTCATTACGAGCCTCTCTACCATGCTGTATTTAAATTTCATAACTTGTCTAAAACAACAACTGAACGTTTAAATAGCAGGCTATTATCTTTCATACTTAACATATTAGCCTCTAGTAGTATTTTGTAATAATAATAATAATAATAATAATGATAATGATAATGATAATGATAATGATAATGATAATGATAATGATAATGATAATGATAATTATGATACAATAACATTAATGTATGTATGAATGTATTCGCCAAAATTAAGTGTAGCAAAAGAATCATGGTAAAGTTTGAAAGTTTTAGTTACAATACAATAACTTTTATTTGTATTTATATATTGAGTCAATATCTGTTCTTTGTAAATGACAGCATGGTCTAGGGAAATGAATTTGATTTTCCCTTTAGATTATTGCATTTCTGTCTACATTTAAAAATCGTATTTAAGTTATGTAGATCTATGTGATTTCTTACAGTTATTCGTACCTAGGTACGAACTGACTTCGGTAATATGCAGACATTTTCGTACCCTTTTCGAACCACGCATTTACATAAAATACAACAATTATAACGTGTTTAAAGCATAAAAATATGTTGTCATATTTCAAAAAGACATCTATCAGTGCCTCTGTAAAGTTAATTTGCTGATAAGTTTCAGTTTTATACCTAAACGCGCATTTTAAACTTAAAAAAAAAAAAAAAAAAAAAAGTCTGTTCCACCTAATTTTGGACCATTAGTTTCTTGTCGCTGTTGCATGTATTTTTGCTTTTTATAGCATATTTATATCTGGAAATTTAATATCTCCAGGCATGTTTTTCATTTTTCTATTATTTCTTACTAAAACGTAAAAATCCGCATTTTTGTGATTTTCCCCATAGGGCGTAATGCAAAGTGACGTCGCGTTAATTTCCAAGATGGCGGCGTCCATAGCTGACGTTACCAGGGACGTACTCAAAATTACCAACGTCGAAAGAGACAAATTTCTGCGGTGCATATTAAGTATTTGATAAATGTATATATGCCGACCTGAACAAATCCGTAACGACTGTTCAACGATTTCGGCATACAAACTTGCTTTAAATCACCGGCCGGTACGCCTACATTTTCGTCATTTTGTAAGGGCCCTAAACTTTTAATTGTCGACATTAAACATGTGAATCAGACAGACAAATTTTCGGATCATAGAAAAAACATAAAATAAAGTATCTTTTGTCGAAAAACGGCAAATATCAAATTCTTGCTCACCCACTGATATAGAAAATATATGGCATGTAATAAGAACACCACCCTCAGGTGCGGACGAAGAAGGAGGGGGGGTGGCTTTCTTTGGGAGTCCACCATAACATTAAGAGATCACGACCTTATATTTTCAGAAACGAAAATTATTCATAAAACTATTCTTTTGTAAATAGATTTTTGAAAAAAATAGGATGAATCCCTCAACCGCGCGTCCTAGAATAGACACTGCAAGGCTGTCACTCCCGTAATGTTTCAAGTACATATTTACTGACTGCACGCACACATCTCAAATATCATTTTTTACTTAGGACATATTTTATACAACAATAACAAGTCATTTTAAAGCCTTCGCACATATAAAACTGACATTTATATCAGACACATAGATCTATCACTTTTCGCTTAATTCTAAAGTAAAATACCCAACTTTGTTACGTAATTTGCGACCCAATCTGTCGTCGGATAAGAAATAAAACCTACTTAGCCGCTATGTTAAAATCACATATTAAAATGAATTTGAAATCGATACGTAACTCAAACGACATCAATGAACTCTACTGGCTACAAAATCTGGCTAGCAGGCATTTTTTCTGTAAAAATGGATAACATTGCCCCTATCCAGATTTCCAGACCCTGACAAAATACATATTATGTGCAAGCGACAATGCGCAGGGACGATCACACGATGCGAAGACGATATTCATATCGTATTAACGCCCCTTCGCATCGTGACTAACAGAACAAGTAAGACTTACATGTGTATGGCAGCGGGTTTTGTCCAAACAGCAGTTAGTATGAGTATGTACCTACGAATGAGGAAGGCACATGCATATCGAACAGGTGATTCCCTAAAAGCGTGTATATTCTACGCGTTTCGTAAAAGGTGTGTTCCGCACGTGTTGTACCAGGCTATGAAAAAACGGTATATCAATCTACGACCAAATGCCTATACATTACTATTAGATTCTTTTGTGTTATTTCAATTTATTTAGCTAGGTACCAGTATGCATAAGGGGATGCGCGCAAATGCACGCTCCCCCGTCGGATCCACTCGTGTCGCCTAGATTTGTTATTCATACTACGTCATCAATTCAATTACGTCACGAGCAAGTTTCGGAGAATTGAAATCTATGTTGTCTTTTTAATATCAATAGATCTAGCTCATTACTGTGAAGGAAAATAAAGGATTTAGAGTGGATTATGGAGTGTTCAGGGTTATACTGTGACATGCATGTTGGGCCACTGTTTAAATGAATGTGTGTTTCGCTTGCATGTTATGCTACTTCACCTGAAATTCAACAACTGCTTAAGGTTTTTCAAAATGTTTAGTGCTGTAATGACTCATGGACTGGAGTAAATCTGAAACGTGTGACGGACTGTCAGTACGACATTAGCCTACTACTGCAGTAGGCTAGGAATCATTTGAAAGCAGGAATAATTAGGTAAATCTTTTATTGTAGATCTTATAAGATTGTCAACAGTTTTTTGTTACATTTAAGCGTTACTTTTGTGCTTATCATGCTTATATACCTCATTATTAATAACCATGCATCTGACTGTAATATTGAAATGTCCCCCGAACATTTTATTGAAAAACACGTGAACTTTGGCGTAACTTCTCTGTTACGGAAGAGTAAACGTCAATGGCGTCCAATGTAAACAACGGCGAGTCTCCATAGAAAAATGAAAATCGGCATCTTTACAAAATGACGTGATTATTTCAAAAACGCTTAAAATTCTCGAGGGTGACTTTTTTGTAGATCACAAAACAGGTAAAATTTATACGAAAACCGCTCAGGATTTTTCAGTTCAGGTCAAAGTTGGGGGTCCAAAGTGGAATGGAACAGACTTTAGTTTCAGACGCATATAATAAAACAGACGATTTAAAGGTATGTACACTTTTGATGATACTGTAGAGGCGTTAGCAAGTTAAAATTCGTTGTTTTTTATGTTGAATTCCGAGTTTTGTAATTCAAAATTCAAAAGTATCTAGTGGTTCCATAATGTATTACGATGTTTCGATAGTTTATGTCACAAAAACAATACTCTTGCGGCTTACACGGAAATATCGGGTAAAAGACTTTAAATTATTCGGCCTAACTAGTTGCCTTTTAGATCCTCTCCGGCCTGACTAGTTGTGATCAAACGAACGACAACTCAATAACAAACGACAACTCCTGCCTTTCCAAAAAAATTGACTGTGTCTACAGTTTTCATCTCAAAAGTACGTCAATTTTTCAATGAAGAGAGACGCATATATTCGATCTAGTGCTAAAGTTTACTCACCACGTATTAAATATAGCGGGCCGCTGCCCGCAATAACATAAAATGTTATTTTTTATTATTTCTTATCAAACGCTCGTTCAGATGTACAGCTCACGTTTTGCTCAAAGACATTCTATGAATCCTTTAAACAACTTTAAATGATGAAATTTATGCTAACTTTCTTATTAATTTTCACTTGAAGTTGTACGTGTATTTATGTTGTGATTTTTTTGTAATAGCGAGCAAATTAAACACAAAAATAGCAATGAACTAGTTATCTTTAATCACTACAGTTTATTGTCTAATATTTAGTGAGCTAAATTTCTAAATTTACACCTTTATCTGAAAGGGGGTAATAAAACAACTAGTCATGCTAGTGATAAGATCTCCTGCGGGTTGTTTTGTTTTGTTTTTTTTTCGGGGGGTCGTACATCATCATATTTTAAGGCATGTCATGTTAATATAATTTGAATATTTGTGAAAAAATAAAATAAAATTCTGATGATATGGGGCCACATTTCTTAGATATAGCTACAGACGGACAGACAGACAGACGGACGGACGGTTGTTAAGGAACTTATTATGTCGGTAAATAGCTTTTAGCTAATGTTCTCTATGTTCTTATACACCCGACTATAAATAAAGTTTCTTGAATCTGGACGGACGAACGGACGGACAGACGAACGGACAGACAGTCAAAATGACAGACAGTCAAAATGACAGACAGACAGACGGACGGACAACACCAGATTTATATCCTACTGGATTTGGTGGAAGATAATTAAACCATGCTATAATCTAAAAGTCTTACGATTCTCACGTCTTACAGTTTCATGCTTATTAAGCACACAAATATGTGCATCTGGGACGATGCCACACTAGATAAATGCAAAATCGACGAATGTATGTACTATAAATTATTCTTTTTTTACCGAACGTGGGGACAGTACCTATATTTCAAGACTCGTGTATATACCACAACAAAAAAGAAAAAGGCTTACATTTTAATATCAAGAAAAAAATCGCCTTTTACTGGATGTCGTGTAAGTTTCATGCATATTGAGCACACATATATGTGCATCTCGGACATTTACGACCACCAATCGCCTTCTACCAGTTGCTGAATCAGTAAAGTGCAAAAACAACGGATGTATGTACTTAAAATCAACAAATGATCAATATTCGTCCCTTACCGGATGTCGGGCCGCTTCCGCGATTTCAAGACACATGTATATGGCAACAACAAAATAGCCTTTTACTGAATACGACGTTAGTTTAATTCATCACCATCATGTGCATATTGTTTTGATGAAAATATCAAGAAGAAATCGCTTTTTACTGGATGTCGGGTAAGTTTCATACATTTTAAGCACACATATATGTGCATCTGGGACACTTACGACCACCAATCGCCTTCTACCAGTTTCTGAATCAGTAAAAGATGTATGAACTGAAAATCAACAAATCAATGTAGATCAGGTTTAAACAGGATAACAAAATTACAAAAAGAACAGCTAGGATAATTCTAGATAAACAGATTCGAACAAGCTCATACATGATGTTTCGACAGTAACACTGGCTAACATCTAAGCAGATGTAAATACTTCACAGGGCTTATGGTGTATAAATCACTTCAAAATTTAACTCCTAATTGTTAAATTATCATACAATCATACTTATAATTTAAGGTCGAACAATAAAAGGGATATTAAGCACAAGCGTTCGAAAAACAATTACCTTAAACGAACTTTCGGTTACTGTGGTATGGAAATATGAAATGATATCCCAATCGCTATAAGAAATCTTTACAAACTTAAAATCTTTCAAAACTACATTCAAGCAGTACCTATTTTTGAATGACACAATATAGAATATATGTTGTCACTTTAATACCATAACAAGTTCTTTTTCTCATATAAATAAGTTATGTCTGTTAATAAGTGATTTTACATGCGTGTGTCGTGCATGCCAATGCATGAGTGAACGAGTCGGGTGAGTGAATGAGTGAGTGAGTGAATGAGGGCATGAGTGAGTGTGTTAATTTTTCTTAGTTGATGTATGATAATAGTTCTTCTCAATTGCGTATTATTATTGTTAATAGAAGGTCTTATGGTAGATAAGAAATATGTTGCTTTATGTACATATGCTTAATGAGTTAGCTTCTCTAATTAAAGAGATTATTATTATTATTATTATTATTATTATTATTATTATAAATGATAAATATTCGCCTTTTACCGGATGTCGGGCAATTTCCGAGATTTCAAGACACCTGTATATGCCAACTTGCAACAAAATAGCCTTTTACTGGCTACGGCTTGAGTTTAATGAATCATAATCACGTGCATACGTTTTGATGAAAATATCAAGAAAAAAAATCGCCTTTTACCGGATGTCGGGCTTGTTCCTGGGTTTCAAGAAACATGTATATGCTAACAAGAAAATAGTCTTTTACTGGCTCCGGCGTAAGTTTAATTCCCCACCATCACTTGCATATGTTTTGATGAAAATATCAAGAAGAAATCGTCTGTTACTGGATGTCGGGTAAGTTTCATGCATACCAATTACATATATGAGTGCCTCTGGGTCACGTACGACCAACAATGGCATTTTACCAGATGCCTAAACAATGACAGATGTATGTACTTAAAAGAAACAGATAATAAACAAGTAATATCTTTAAAAAAAAGATGGTCGACGTAGGTGACGTAATAAACACATTTTGTGTTTCAGAAGGCTCCCGGGCAGTACACTGGTTATTCCGGTACCGAAACGCTAGCCAATAATCAATGACGCTAGATGTCCGGCCCCGGACAACACATCGTTGAATACAAAAGTTGATCTTCGTACTGTCCAGAAACCTTGACATAACGTGTTCTGTTTTTTCTTTTTTTGCAACATGATTTATTATAAATAACTATAATATAAAAAAATATACACATTTTGTGTTTCAGAAGGCTCCCGGGCAGTACACTGCTTATTCCGGTACCGAAACGCTAGCCAATAATTTGCAGATTCTGATTGGTCACATTATAACGAAGTTGGTTAGCAACGTGTCCATACCAACGGAAGTTCAAATCAAAAGTATACGACTACGTCGAAAAAATCGCCTTTTATCGTTTCAAGCTTTGTAGACACATGTGATATACTTAATGATACTTTCATCACTGAAAATGCCTGTTACTGGCTACGACTTACGTTTAATGTATGACAAAACACGCGCCTGATATGTATTGATAAAATTGTCTAGCAGAAATCGCCTTTTACCGAATGTCGGCCCGATTCAAGCTTTTGTAATAGTGGCCAAGTTCTGGTAGCAGCACACTTTGTGGCGGACACAAATTGATCACAATTGCCTAATATAGCCAATCTCTCAGACGGACAGAATATGGTCAGATATACACGTTTTTAGCGTATTCTAGGACACCAGGGTTTGAAAGTATCAACTAAATAATTGAACAACAACCTTTACTGATATTACATTTATTGAGTGTGAATAAAATATATATTTGAAAACTATCTTTATTTAAATTGAGCTGTAGATATTGAAATATTAAGATGGAACTGTTAAAATGAATTTTATATATGAATTAAACTGAGAGGAGATTTACTAAACAATTTAAATCAGTTTTATAAAGAAGTTGACACTAAGTGTCGTGAGGACTAAGTCCTATTTTATTTTCAAGACTAAGTCTTGTACGGAACTGACCTTAGAGGCCAGAACCAAAACTGATCTGAAAGTAATAGCGTTGTCGTTTATATAGACGAAATAAAGACGATGACATGAAATTCTCGTGCACCAATAAATGATTGGTTAGAAAATGCGTAACAAGTTTCAAGCTTGAAGAAATTACCTTATAAACTTTAACCAATGAAATACATCGACACAGAATTCTTGACCAATTAAACCGTCTGCTTCATATAAGTGTTCGGCGGATACTTCAAAATGGATGCGCCCATAACTCTCAATTACGACGATTAACATATGGAATGCAATTTAAACTAAAAGGAAAACTAGGTAAAATACCTGTCCTATTACACTTTGAAGACGTATGTAGTATCTTGAAATAATACTGTCAACAGCAAAATAGAGTATTACAGGCTACTGCTTAAGTTGAACGTGTCATTAACATATGCATATGTTTGATTGATGACCAAAATTTGATTTTAACCAGATGCCGAATCTTTTACATGCAAAAATTACTCATAATAAATAAAATTACGTCTTTTACCGGGTATCGGTCCTGCTTGAACCAGTTTGAATCTACAAATTTATTAGATAGGGTCAGGCCCGGCCCAAATTTGGGAAACAAATACATATAAAACTTGATTTTAATTTGGTTATTTCTTTTTTAATTCCAATAAAATGCCATTCCTTGCATAATACTCATACTCTGTTAAAGATTTGAACTTTAACGAAGATATATAGTATTATACATCTAAAGAGCATTACAGGTTAATTTATAACTATTTAGCCTACTCTATACCCTACATTTAGTGGTATCTTGCCTGCCGCTAAAAATAAATATTAACATTTAAGGACCGCCCATTTTCGCCCGATACCGGATGTCTTCTAACTGTAACCAAGTAGAAACCGGTATAACTGATTACCGAAAACAACTTTTTACCGAAACAACCAAAACCAAATGAGATTACCGGAAACAAGTCATAATTTAATAGTCTTTATGTTAAATACACTTTTTATTATTCTAAATTATAAAAATTGATGTGTTTGTTGAATATGTGTATTTTTAGAATGATACGTTAGATTTTTAGCGAATTAGTTCGATGTAACTTAGTGTGTTCTTTATGTTGTAACGATTACCTCCCTTAGACGGTATTAAAACCCAAAATCATTGAAATGAAAGATCTTTATTAGAAAAAAGGTAATATAACTATAGGTGCTAAATGCATTAATTAATTTGTAACTGTTATCATAATAAGTAATACACCACATTTACTACATTCTAACCCAAAAAAAACATTAAAAAAAAAACACGAATCATAATACAACTTTCCGTATAATGGTACGATGACGTCCATTAAACAACGCTTCAGTTCGTGGTCAGTAGACGCTTTTTGAATAACGCAACGTAACGATTACCTCCCCTTACAGCGCGGGAGCTGCGTCAATTCAGCGTTCCTGACAAAATTGGGAAATACTTTTATATATAATGATTTTTTTTTAAAGTTTTATAAAATCATTAAGGTTAACAACCAGTTATTAGCTGGTTGTTGAAGAATGAAAACATGGGAAGAGTTGTTTTCGGAAATGTTTTAGTCATTACCACCGAAGTCGAAATCCTGTAACGGAGAACCTTAATTCAACTTGGACGTATATATATTGAAATTATTGTAAATTCATTTTACACTTAATTCATCAATAATTTTTAATTAACGTGTAACTTAAGTACGGGAAAAACCCGGTTTTTCCCGTATTACTTGTCTTTTTTATTTATTAAAAATTTAATATTGACGTTAATACTGATTTTTTCATACCACTGTTCCCTGAAAATAATGTATGTTCTGTATTATACCGTTGTTAATTATGTTATATGTTTTTATTCATCCTTGTAATGATATGCAAATAAAGAATTTTTAAATGTTTTTCTAGTGTCTGTTTTTATTTTCATTCACTAATGGGAATTTTCGTAACTGGAAATGCAGATACGCCGTAAAACTGTCAAGGAACTTGAACAAAAATAACGCTAAAATTTAACGAACTACCGAAGTTTTAGTAAATATAAATATCATGCGTGAATCAGAAGAATGCATGAAACATGTTTAAAAACATTTTCATAATATATAATAGAAAATTTAATCAGGTACTAATCATTTAATTGTTCATACATAAGAGTACTTTGCCAGCGAAACATTTCAACACGCGGGATGATAATCTCCGACATAATTGTCAGTTTACAGTTTCTAAACAAGAGGGCCAAGATGGCCCTATATCGCTCACCTTGGTACAAGTCCACTTGCCTGGTGGAAGATCACTAGATAATGTTATATACCAAATGAGTTTTCCTATATATGCCTTTGTAAAACAAATGATCCCCCCAGCAAGGTCAATTTTGACCCCAGGGGCATAATTTGAACAAACTTTGAAGAGGTCTACTAGGCAATGCTACATGCCAAATATCTAAGCTCTAGGCCTTGTGGTTTCAGAGAAAAAAGATTTTTAACGTTTTCCCTATATAAGCCTATGTAAAACTATGTGACCCCAGGTGCGGGTCAATTTTGACCCAGGGGTCATAATTTGAACAATCTTGGTAGAGGTCCACTAGCCAATGCTACCTGCCAAATATCTAAGCTCTAGGCCTTGTGGTTTCAGAGAAAAAGATTTTTAAAGTGTTCCCTATATAAGCCTATGTAAAACTAAGTGACCCCCGGTGCGGGTCAATTTTGACCCGGGGGTCATAATTTGAACAATCTTGGTAGAGGTCCACTAGCCAATGCTACCTGCCAAATATCTAAGCTCTAGGCCTTGTGGTTTCAGAGAAGATTTTTAAAGTTTTTCCTACATAAGCCTATGTAAAACTAAGTGACGCCCCCCGCCCCCCGTGCGGGGTCAATTTTGATCCGGGGCTCATAATTTGAACAATCTTGGTAGAGGTCCACTAGACAATGCTACATGCCAAATATCTAAGCTCTAGGCCTTGTGGTTTCAGAGAAGAAGATTTTTAAAGTTTTTCCTATATATTCCTATGCATAAGTGACCACCCCAGCGGGGTCAATTTTGACCCGGGGGTCATTATTTGAACAATCTTGGTAGAGGTCCACTAGACAATGCTACATGCCAAATAGCTTAGCTCTAGGCCTTGTGGTTTCAGAGAAGAAGATTTTTAAAGTTTTTCCTATATATGCCTATGCAAAACTAAGTGACCATCTCAGCGGGGTCAATTTTGACCCGGGGGTCATAATTTGAACAATCTTGGTAGAGGTCCACTAGACAATGCTACATGCCAAATATCTAAGCTCTAGGCCTTGTGGTTTCAGAGAAGAAGATTTTTAAAGTTTTTCCTATTTGTTGCCATAGCAACCAGAGTTCTGCATGGAATAGAATTCTTTGAACAATTTTGGTAGTGCTTCATGCAAGGAACATTCCTGCATAGTTTTATCAACATTGGCCTAGAAGTTTCAGAGAAGATGTCATTTGAATCAAAATGTTGACGGACTGACGTACGACGTATGACGGACAATCATTGATCAGAAAAGCTCACCCTGGCGTAGCCAGGTGAGCTAAAAATGTCAATTGATAATTACACTCGTGCGCCCCCTTTAATCTGTGAACGTTCAATTTGAGTACGCAATGTCAACATTAATTATATCAAACAATAATACTTTAATCATAAATTAATTGATGCCCCCGTCCTTGAATCTCACGACATCTGAGAGGCAAATTGTAAATGTTTGAGGTGTATGGAACAACTTTTACATAGTTTGATTTTCTATTGTTTCGATTGTATATATCTTTAGTATAAAATTGTATAATGTTTCAAGTTTATTGGCAATATCAGCAAAATAATTTGCCTTTGGCCATTTACAAATAATGAATACGGAATATGGCAAAGACTATGGAACATAGCAATATAATAAACATGTAAAGTATTCAACAATAGCACAATCTTATGAAACAATCATAAGGCCTGTTATACATAGTTGAAAAGTATTGCGCAAAATCATCCAAACTTACTTGACTTCATTTAGGCCCATTTTTGTTAAATTTTCTAATATATTTCCAAAATTTACGAGGAGAGTTTTTACTCATTTTAGACAGTTTCAGTTTTTCATTACTGTAAAATTTAGCTTTAGCACGTCGTTTTGTTTTTAGATAGTCACTTGGCATGTTAAACAAGAGGGCCATGATGGCCCTATATCGCTCACCAGTCTACCATTGGCAAAAATAAAAGGTTATTAATAGCAAAAAGGATCAATTTTTACCTTTGGCTCATGATATCCTCTTAATAAGCATATGTAAAATCAAAAGACCCTCCCCCCCAGGCAGGGTTTATTTTGACCCTGAGGTCATGATTTGAACAATCTTGGTAGAGAGTCAATTATTGCCACATGCTGAATATCTAAGCTCTAGGCCTCATTATTTTGCTGTCTGATCATGATCTGCACTGTAAGCTATTCATTGTATGTTGGCTGTTCATGATCTGCACTGTCAGCTTTTTATTTTTTGCTGTCTGATCATGATCTGCAGTTTGCTATGCATTATTTAGCTGTCTGATCATGATCTGAACTTTCATTATTCAGCTGTCTGATCATGATCTGCACTTTCATTATTTAGCTGTCTGATCATGATCTGCACTTTCATCATTTTGCTGTCTGATCATGATCTGCACTTTCATTATTTTGCTGTCTGATCATGATCTGCATTGTAAGCTATTCATTATTTTGCTGTCTAATCATGATCTGCACTGTAAGCTATTCATAATTTTGCTGTCTGATCATGATCTGCACTGTGAGCTATTCAATTTTTTAACAATTTATGGTACTTTCCAAAGTGATAGAAGGACAAGAGCTTATTCTTTTATGAAAGAAAAACATGCATAGGCATATTTGTCATTGATAAATCTGATATCTTCTTTTATGTTTTGTATATATCAAATATTGATTTAATTTTATATATGAACTTTCTTGTGATGTGAATGTAAAAATTACTACCAAAATCTTTAACATGGAAGTTCAACTAGGGGTCAAGAACATTTTATGTATTGCATCATCGCT
>JAFMSR010002783.1:0-20377 GCA_022818135.1 Saxidomus purpurata | reverse complement strand
AAACAGTTTTCAACAACAACAGATAGTTTACTAAATTTAATAGTTCTATTGTTATTCAACAAACATAAATCTGATACACTTGTTGGTGTAAAAATTAAGATTGGGTTTTGTTGGCCAGCTCGAAGCCATGACCAGCCGCTTCAATGAAGAGACCGGGCGCGTCACGACAATGCCGCGTAAACTAAAACTAAACTTGTGTTGCAATGCAAAATGTACTTAAAATTGCTCACTTGAGGACAACATTAACACCAAAATTCACTGGGCGTGCGGTGTGGCCTTTTCCATTACCGAGCCTGTAACACCGAGAGCAGTGACGGAATGTGCCCGAGGTACCCTGATACCAGTAAGCGTCACACTGCCAACGACGGAACCGAGTGGTGTCACATGATAATACCAGCCATTGCTGCCGTGTATCGAAGCAACTGGCAACTACCATACGAACCACTGCGTGAAGGTAAGTTCTTTAACAAAGAACTAACACCATTCCCACCCCGTAGTATAATTTTGACGCGCCTAGTCGCCTTTCGGTTTGCACCCATGGAATTTTTCTGCGGCCAGGTCTCATTTATCTGAAATTCTATTTATATTGAAGACGCAACAAAATATCGGTTTTGCTCTAACTAAACCTTCGGTTCGCGCCAGTTTCTTACTACAGAGTCACGGATATAGTCCAAATGGAAATTCCAGACCGAACAAGTTTGGAGGTGGACACCATCGTTCCGAAAAATGCTGGCAGCCGCATCAATCTCAGGACTGATGACGTCCACCTTCTCCCTGATGATGTAACAGCTTTTCTTGCTATTCTGTTAAAGCGTTTAGCCTCTCATGGTTTAGTGCCCCCAGTGAACCAGATATATTTTCCTTGTAGTCTAATAACGGCGTCCAGACAATTTAACCTTCCGGGAATGCATCGTGAAAGTATTCTATCTCAATTTCCATAATTCGTCTGATTTTGGGTTTTTCATGTATCTAAATCATTCCCCCCAAGATGTATGAATATTAAAGAAGGAGGAGACGAAAGAAGCACCTGAGTCTCCACTGAATGGCGTAAACCTCTCCAACGCAGGCCACGACGCCCCACCACACAATGGATCGTGTCTTCAGGAACCCCAGTTGGCTTTCCCACTGGACTTTGCGTGTTTTCCGCCTATATGTAGTTGAATCTCCCCAACACCCACCCATCTAGATGTAAAAGGAAAATGAACGTTTATAAACTTAATCGGTCTGTATTAAAGTATTTTCATCAACGTAATGCAAAACCTTATCACCTGTTCATTAAAACAAAGCCCTATATCTATCAACGTATGTAGAGGTTAACACAACTAGAAGACCATCTACCAAGTTTCATTACAGCCTCTGAAGGGTAACCTTCGGAGGCAAGATCGGTGGCTCTACCTATCCTAAAGCTGTGAGTTTTATAGTTCGAGCCTGGCAAGCCCTGACCTACGAATTGATTTTGACAACACCGCCGCAAACTGAGCCCTAGTAACTGCCGTACCATCACGGTGACAGAACAGTGGAAACTGAACTCCCGGTCTTGCTGCAATAAATTCAATAATCGCAGACACAGGACAACAACTATTTCCTTGTTTTGATATCTTAAAGAAAACAGGTTTTCCGTTCTGATTAGTTTTAAAAGTGCACAGACGGAGAACTAAATAACTTTTATCATTGGCGAGATTTAAATCGCTCAAGCGAAATGCATTCCCAGTACATGTTTATTTGTGGCCACTAACTCGCTGACCCGGAAGAGACCATAATATGCCAACGTAAAAAGTGATTTAAATAATTTAACTTCATAACTGTTGTAGCATACCCGTGATAAAGCATTACAAACTGCCAATAATATGGATTTTGTAAGCGGAGCCCGGTTGTTACGTGAAATTCGGCTTCTGTGACAGCCTTCAAGCAGTTTTTTTAATTACAAATATCTTACTTAAATCGTTAAATCCATGCAGTTTGTTTTAAAAATTGATTCCCGCTAGATATGTTGAGATATATTTCGGAGACATTCCTTTCTCGAAGCAGTAGGACATAAATAAAATAATATGTTGTACAGGAACAGGAAATAATTTTGAAAACCCGTATAAGGAACGGAAATTTTCAAGCGCGTTTGCAGCAGTGTTGTAAGTTGCGTTAGAGTTATAGGCTAATCCCGCTTGGAGGAGTTGCCCAGCTCTACACTGAAGATGTTCCACAGAAAGCCGGGAACCGGACATGGGACTAAATCCGCGCCTGGGGCTAACTCTCTGAATCTGTGTAGCTGAAAACGAGACAAGGCATCACAGATTTCGTTTTGATGGCCCGGTATATGAGCAGCTTTTAACAAAATATTCAGCTTTAAAACAACGTAGGGTTAATATCCTAACAAGGCACATAACTGCGTCTGACTTTGATGTAAGTTTGTTTAAGATATGTACAACGGCTAAATTATCGCCGTTAAACCTAATCTTATTTGTTAGCTTCTCGCCCCAAATAAACAATGCCACTAGTATGGGAAATAACTCTAGAACTGTTATATCAGAGGTAATAACCGGTTGCAAGCCAAGAATCTGGCCATTTAAGTTTGAGTTTTCTCCCCTCCTTTTAATTTAGGGCAGGCGACTACCGGGTGAGTCGCTGAGCACTTGGAGCAGACGTGCGGGAATTTACAATTTTGCCACGTGCAGTTACCGCTGTTGAATTCGTTACACGTGTACTGACCTGGATTAGTGACAGGGGTACCAGTAGCATAGGAAGACTGACAAGGATTTTGCATGCACCGCCACCACAACTCGTTGTTAATACGTGCCCAAGACGTTGGGGAAATTGCTTGACGAAGGCGAAATTGCTCGTCATAAGTTCTCCAACCGAAGGGGGCCCCAGGCCGGAGAGACGGCTTCCTTATATTAAACATATAGTGCAACATTTCGTACACCTTGTCTGCACGAGTTGATAAATAAATGGACATGTAAACTATAAACGAATTCGTCCACTTTTCGATGTTCATAACTTTGTCCTTACATTCTTTAGGGGCTGTCACAATGTGAGCTTCCGAATTTAGGCGAAAAAAGGTACCTGAGCAAAATTCAGATAGTTCTACAGCACCCTTGAGTAAAAGAGCCAAACTGACGTATTCCCCCTTGCAAATTTGTTGTTTTAAAGAAGGACATGTGCCGCTAAATCATCATCGGCCAATCGGACCACATTTGCATGCAAATCATTGCCCCCAAGATGACAAATGGAATTATCCCTAGAAGTTTGCAAATTCACGTCGCCACACCCCGTATGATTTTGAGAACGAAAATTATCAGTATTTGTATCTCTAGGAATAATTCGTGAATCATTTAAAATCTGTTCGAAATCAATAGTGTTCAACTCACCGGCATTCTGTAGCAAACGGTCATCCACGAGCTCATCCAAAGCTCCGGCTGCCCTCTTTAGGCCCCTTTGAAAACTGAACATACAGCACGGGATTTGCGTATTTATACGCGCAATGTACACGTCACATGATATTGGTTTCAAGATTAGTGGGTTATTTAATAGGCCAAGTAAAGGAAAGAAGTGGAGCCAGTCATTGCCTAGCGACAAACGGCGCTGTGGATTCTCGAAAATAAAGCAAATTATTCTTAGTTGAAATAATTTCTATTATGTAAATATTTATTTTATAACACAAAATATAGTGGAGAGAATTTTATACTTTTGTATATGATTACTTGGAAGTTTTTACTATCAAAATGTAAAATAAAAACTATAGCTAGCCGTGCTTGATTTTTTCACTAAAACCAATCAAAATATGCCTGGTGATAGTATTTACAGTACCACCTCCCTTAAGATAAAATACCGGTTCATAATTGTACATATTTTGACTATGAATTATCACTTTTTAAAAGGTGTTTAATAGCATATGTATTCAAAAATTATGTTTTATTCTAAGGAAATTAATTTGTTAAAAATAAAACGGATTTACTGAAGATTAAGTAGACTTGTTAATAGTACGATCAAATTTATGTTTTGTTTTCTATTAAGTTTCTAGCTCTATTACCAGTTTTATGCACTAGGTCAGATTTATCGTGAAATCAGCGCTGGATAGTAAACTGGCTCTAAAACAAAGCAGTGACATATCAACAAGTGAATAAGATAATACATGCCCTAGTGACAAGGCAACATATGTAGTTATTCTTTTGACTGCATATACATAAGAACTTTAGATGTGCTCAGTTTGGATATGCATAAGCAACAGTTAACCCTAGAAACCCTTTCATGTATTGTAAATGTACAAAGAGTAATATAATACATAACATTTGACGTTCATCAAATAATGTATACTCAGCAAAAATAGAAACGTCCCTCCATATTTCAGGAAAGATTTATCGAAAACCAAAAGGGTTACTTTTATGAATCAAAATAGAAAAACAAGTTCATTCATTTCTGTATCAAAACCAATTAATTGCATCTGGCTATCTTGTTAACTTTTCGAGAGATAACCGGTCAAGAGAGGTAGGGGTCAAAATCAAAAATCACAAAAAGGTGTTATTCAATGTTTAGAGATGGAATTTCAATAAGAAATGTGGCACATCCAGTAAATCTCGTTAGTACCGAGTGTGTCCACCATTTGCATGAATGCATGCAATGATCCTACGCCGCATCGACGTAACGTAACGCAATACCAGTGCGTTGGGCAAATTCCTCCATTCCTGTTGTAACGCCGGTGTAAGATCGCGAACATTGTCAATCTGATGGTTAGCTCGTGCTTTTGCGGCCCAGCTGATCCCATATGTGCTCAATGGGGTTGAGATCCGGGGGAAACCGCGGGCCATGGCATGACGTTGACATTGTTTTGCTGCAAGAATTGAGTGGTGACCCTGGCTACATGAGGGCGGGCATTGTCCTGCATCAATGTTACACCAGGACCATGCTGACGAATAAATGGTAAGGCATATGCATTTAGCACGTCTGCAACATAACGCTGTGCATTAATGTTGCCCTGTACAACAACCAAATCTGTATTCCGGTTTCCCATGATCCCACCCCAGACCATTACGCTCCCTCCCCCAAACCTGTTCTTCTCAACAATGCAACAATCGGCAAATCTTTCATTTTTACGCCTGTATACCCGTAATCTTCCGTCAGCATGACTAACTGTGAACCGAGATTCATCGGTGAACAAAACTCGGTTCCAGTCAGCCCTTCTCCAGTTCAGATGACGTCGCGCCCATAACAGCCTGGCAGCACGGTGACTTTGGGTCATTATCTGACCAGTGTACGGGCGGCGTGTCCTGATTGGTTGGGCGTTACGACGCAACCGGTTGCGAATGGTCTGCCCTGAGACACCGTATTGCCTAGCAGTGACTGTGGCTGCCAATTGACGTTGATGTAAGTGCGTCAACGTAATGAAACGATCAGCTCTAGCCGTCGTTACACGAGGCCTACCAGGTCGCTGCCGGTCGTGAACAGCCCCAGTCTGCTGGTACCGGGCTGCAAGACGATCAATCGTCTTCCGACAGCACCCGAACCGACGCGCGACTACCCTGGCGGACATCCCACCCGCAAGCATCCCAATTGCCTGATTTCGCTCATTTTCGGAAAGCCGTGGCATATCCAAAACAGTGAAAAATTAAAGAAAAAAATTAATTTTCAGAATAGCCCCTATCGCATGAATGGTACGACATGAACTGAATCAACATATGGATGACATGTATAGCGTGCACGTGCAAAACGTGCAAATGACCGTTCGGTTACTGGCCGATATGTAAACCGTACGTATCGGGTAAACTGTACACGATCGTATTCTGAACATCGCCAGGGTTTAAAATACATGTACATTGAACATGTAGCAACTACCCAGACAAAGTTTCACCGGCTATAAAACAGGGACGTTTCTAGTTTTGCTGAGTATATATACATCATCTTCTAAAATTCCGTGTGATATATGCAATGTTATTACATCCCTTTATGCCTATACTTATTATGCGTACTGCATATTTTACGGACTAAAGCTATCTATCTTTTTTATGGTAAAGGGTTAAATTTCCCGTAATCCTGTTATTCAATATATTATACTTTGTATTCCGTAGGGTTTGTGGCACTTAAAAGTATTTTCACTAAAATGGCTTCATATATTATTAGAAGGAATCTATCGAACGGCTTTAGACTACCACATATGTGTACGTGTTCTAAAATCAAATCAGTATATTGTAGAAACATAGTCCCTTCCTATGCAATGCTTATTTTTCCACTTAATGAAGATAGTTATATGTTACTTATGTCGACTTCTTAAATATCTCCTATTACACTACTATACACACTGCGGATGAACGACCACCGGCTATTGGGGCAAAAAGTGAGCACAGATAATTAGTTTTTCGCGAGTAACGTGTAACAACTGGGGTAAGTTAAAACCCGATTTTCACTCTGGTGCATATCATATTGTGTGTTTTCATATACTTTAATGACTGTCCAAGCCGAATGTATTCTCGTTGTGCAACATATATATGTTGAAGTGTTGAAAATGTCCAAAACAAATAGTGTGCTCACTCGAAAAATCTCGACCGTTGGCAAAGTAATGCGTTTCATTTGATAAATTATTAACATATTAATAATCTGAATACGGCATATCCTTTGCCTAACGACAGCCTATTTATGGTTGAAATTTCATCATTTAAGACGAAAGTATAGCGGAGATACGGTTCTCCTAACATTTCAATTACTGTACTGGGTATTGGTTAAATGTGTACTGAGTATTGACGGAGTGAGCGAATCACTGCACTGAGAATTGCATTAAGAAATGAGTAAAAATAACAATTTTGAAACTGGAAATGTGTTTATTTGTTATCAGCTGAAGGTATGAATTCAGAAAGTGTGTTGTTTTGCACAAGTCATATTAAACGTTGATAATTTATACTATGAAAGTGTATTATAAAGTGTTTTGTCTGGCGTTTTGAGTATCAGACACACATTAGACACACATGTACAATCATATTTATATTTTAGAATTTTCAACAAATAATCAACAATATCGCGTGTAAATGGATATGCTGTGCAGTACTGCACCAACCATTCATTGACTCGGACATGAAGTGACTTTGAATGTTATCTACAACTACTAAACATTTGTCTAAAATACGTATAAGTTGTAAGATAAAATGCAGTGTTTTGCTCTAATTAATGCAAAATAGCGGAACTCTCTGCCACAATTTTATTGTGTGTGTGTGTGTGCGCGTGTGTGTGTGTGTGTGCGTGTGTGTGTGCGTGTGTGTGTGTGTGTGTGCGTGCGTGCGTGTGAGTGTTGTATAGTAACACAATAAAAAAAATTGTCTACGAATTATCATAAAGGCATTACTGCAACATTCATTTTTATCGAAATGTTAATACCTATCGATAAAAATGAATTACACGATGCTGTGAAAAAATGGTCCGTTTATCTCTACTATTATCTAAACAATTACGTCAGATTTTCGGGTCTGTATCATTATCCCGCATATTGTCGAAGACATCACACGCTTTGACTTTGTGTAAATTCAAATTATTTTGTAGAAATAGAATTGATTTTGGATATGCAACATGTCATACTGTACCTTAAATTGGTTTGATCAAAAACATTTTAAAATAAATAAAAAAAGGTATATCAACTAGCATAAGATATTGCAAAACAAGGTTTTTTATATGAGTTTACCCACTGACCTAGTTTTGGACCACAGATGACCCATATGCAAACTCAATCTGAGGTTCACCAAGACTGCACATAATTCCGACTAAGAATCATGAAGATTCAATGAAAAATGGAACATCTATTGTATACACAAGGGTTTTCATTGATTTGATCCAGTGACCTAATTTTTGACCCAACTTGACTCATATTAGTACTCGACCTAAAGTTCATCAAAGCAATCATACTAACCAAGTTCATGGAGATCGAATGAAAAAATGAAACCTTTATTGCATACAAAAAAGTTTTGTCTATGATTTGGTCCCATGACCAAGTTTTTGAAACAAGATGACCCATATTCGAATCGACGTAGATTACATAAAGGCAGTCGTTCTGATCAAGTTTCCTATGATAGGCCATTACGGACATATATGCATAACCCACCTAAGGTTGGGGTTTCTTTATTATAGGACATAACAGGTTTTTGATAATCCTGAAATTTGAAAGGATTATGTTTTTCAGCCAAATGTGTTTCCTGTAAGCAAATAACATCTATTGGTTCTTTTTTGATCTATAAGAAAATTTTGTAACTCAATACATTTTGTGTATGATTTTGCTCTCATACCCCGAATATTCCATGAAATCATTACCTACTCGTGTATACTAATACAAAAATAGTTGAAAGAAGGTCAGCGTACGCCGTTGAAATACGGTGCTATATTAAGAATCGTTGTATTCTTGGTATAGGGTGTAAAGACATTTTTGATGAAATATGTTCTGTTTATGGGCATAATGAAATGGCCTTTTCGACAGTTGTTCGTTGGTTTAAGAAATTCAAATGTGGGTTAGTTTCAACAGAAGATGCACCACATGGCTGTCGGCCGAAAACAGCAACGTCTGCTAAGATGGTTGCTAGAGTGAAGGAAATAGTTGTTACTGATGCAAGATACACCGCTAGGCAAATAGCTAGTATGGTTGGCATCTCATTAGGAGCAGCCCATGCAATTCTGAAACGTAATTTGAAAATGAGAAAGATCTGTGCTATATGGATTCCCTATCTGTTGACAGATGAGAAGAAAAAGACACGCGTGCAATGCGCGAAAATGTTGCTTAAATAGTTTCCCAATTACAATGCACGGTCTTTTGCAAATGTCGTCACTGGTGAGCCCAAACGAAAGATTCAGAACAAAATATGAGCAACAAAGTTTGGCAAAAGACCATGGATTGCAAAGCGGACCATGAGTGTCAAGAAGGTCATGTATGCCATATTCTTCACAAATCAGGGTCCTGCCATTCAGGTTGCTGTACCTAAAGGCAAGTCCGTAAATGCGAAGTTTTACAAGACTAAAGTTCTTCGAAAACTGAAGAAATATTTCAAAAATCGAAGACCTGCAACTGGATTGGCCAATGTCAGACTGCTACATGACAATGCGTCATCGCACAAGCCGTCTATTGTACAATACTTTCTGAAGCAGGAAAAGTTGTTGTGCTCCCTCATCCTCCGTATTCGCCTGACCTTGCCCCCGTGTGACTTCTTTTTCTTTCCAAGGCTAAAAAAATACCTTTCTGGTCGAAAATTTGTCCAGCGCAAACACCTCGGTTCTGCAATATTCCACTGTCTTCATAGTAAACCTAGAAAAGACTATGGAAATGCCTTCAAGGATTGGATTAGAAGACTGAAAATTTCGCATATCTGTTGAAGGTGAATACCTCGAGGGGACAAAATAAAGTTTCATTGAAATCTATCAAGGATATATTTTATGTGCTTAGATGCATTTATATTTGAACATTCCTCGTATGTGGTTAAAATATTAAAACTTAATTCCATTGTTTCTATAATAAATGCATATTAACTGAATTAACTGCTGCTTTATTTGTGATTTGGCCATACATACTGTTGTAAATGGAGCCGCCTAAGGGAACACAACGTACAGGACTAATAATATCTGTCATGTGTTTGCGTTTGGGATAGGAATATCCGTCCCGAGGTACCTGCCCATTGGGCGGTAACGAGGCTTGCCGAGTTACCGCCCATGGGCAGGTACCCGAGGGACGGATATTCCGATCCCAAACGCGAACATATGATTGATATTTTTTCTTGCATATCGTATCTCTATATGTTTTTTTTCTATTGTTTTAAAAGTCAACAATGCGTAACTATTTTTTTATAGTAGCGCAGTAATTTACTATTCATTCAATGAATAGCGGAGTGATATGTCCGAATGAGGCAGTTCAATGCGCAAACGGAGAAGTAGTTTCAAAGAAGAACAAGAATATTTCACAAACAGAGTATATTTGAACATTTTTCAACATTTTATGTAACAGTTCTATTTAACAAAACATCAGGTCTAGTAATATTGACAAAAACAACAAAGTATTTTAGATTCGCATTTATGTGTACTGGCTCAGTACACATGCAAGGCGGCAGCCATATTGAAACACACATGTCAATATGCGATGAAACCTGGAAAAGAAAACAATAAATGTCGATATTTTCGGTAGTGACACTTCAATTCCTGTCGTTACTTTGGATAGTGATATGAAACGTACCACCAGTGATGTTTGCATTTGCGAACAAGCTCAGCGATGGGACGTTATGTGCAACAAAAGAGTTGCATGTTTGGTTATTCGAAACGGATTGCGAATGACATTCAACATGTTCAACAACAGAATTAACAGGTGCAGATTGCTGGTTGTTAGGACCGGACAGTATATCGGAGATTTCTTTCTGCTGCTGATTTGACAGAACCCTGTAATTATTGAGGGAAGCAGGGATTTTTGTGGCCGGTAATAAGCACGGCCTTTGTGTCTGGGACATTGCTCTGCAATAGTTTCTGGCAAAGACGTTTTCTGACACTTGTGTTGGTCAGACGTTTCCCGTTTGCCAAATCAGGAAGATTTGCATTTTTTGCCATGATCTTCATCAGATCCTTCAGCTTGTTCAATCCTATTGGTTGTGCTAAAAACCACCTTACATCATCACGTGGAAACTTGGTGTGGGTTACAACGGCCAAGTAAAATGGATCTTCATCACCTGCAAAATATTTGGATTGAACAGCCCAATATAAATGGTATGGTATCATTATTATTTATGAAATAACATCCGTTCCAGCGGTGTTCATCGTTTAATAAACAATTATTTGGAGTACAGATACGCATTAATCAGCCACGAAGGCCGCAGGCACTGCGTATCTGTACGACAAATCATTGTTTATTAAACGAAAGCAACGCTAAAAAGTATGTTATTTCGATTCTAACATGACCAGATATTACAAAAGGTGAATAAATGTAATGCGTTATTTTCTAAACGAGTGCTCATTTAACGTCATGCGGAGGTCATGCTTACAGCATACTGGTTCCCGTGTTGTTTATGGTTTAATGTAACATAATTTTTCTACTGTTTGTATATAGTAGAGACAAAATCGTGAGTCATGTTAGAATTGTAATTTTAAATCATTTTATTTGTAAAGACCTGTTAGTTGGGCTTGTTATGGTAAGACTCGGTTTGCAAAGAAGATCTTTAATTGTATAGCCCAATTCATTCAGCTGAACAGTTTGGCCGATTTCAGTGCATAGAATGAAACAAAGACTGAAAAACAGTTTATGAAGACCCAAAACAACTTTTTTTAAGTATATATAACTTACAGTTAAAATGAAGAAATTTGTAAATATTGTATAATAAATCAAGTAAAAAGATCGAAAAAAAATATTGCAGACCGAAAACTGTTTGAATTAGCACTTTTGTAGATTTTGTAATGGATGCGGCATGGGAACTTTTTCGAAACAGACAAAAATTATTCATTACATACAAATTCCTTCATTTATTTGATACTGAAGTTGTAAATCATACATAATCTTTTGAAAAAAGTTTTTTCGGTAAACATCAATTTTGTGTTTCGGTTCTTTTTGGTCATTCTAATGCACCCGACTGATTTCATACATCTCTTTTTTCTGTCAAACCGTTAAGCTGTAGAAAATTATCAAAATTTTCTACACGGATTAATGCAAAATTTATGCGGAACGTACTGAATGTTGGTAACCATATATGGTTTCTGATGAGGTTTCCCGTGATTTTCTACATTTTATTTAAACAAACTCAACAAAATGAGACTTTTAGACATAAAATGTACTGAAAAATTGTTGGTATTAATGTAATATCAAGATAATTTTACTTGTGAACACAAAAAGTAGTTATTTTCACTCGTGGCTGTGTCACTTGTGTCTTGAAAATATCACTTTTGTCTTGAAAATATCACTTTTGGTGCCCTGTTTGAAATTATGACTTGATATTACATTGAATCTATAAAATCAAATTCATTACTTGGTGTATAAATTTATCATTGAATGGACTATTTGTTTAATAATATACCTGAGAAATTAGCAGGTCTTTGGCTTGCATACTTTTTGTATGTTTGCACTGGGCACTGGTCTGATCCTGTGGCATAAAGCCGGGGTTTTGTGCTCGACAGTTGTTGCTGTTCACGCCAGTTCTTGTTTTTGTCTGTCGCTCAGCATATTCAAGATATTCACACTTAGTGACATTACAATAACCCAGTGTTATGTCTCCCCATTTCAGCTGTCTGTTGCAAATAAATTTATTTGATAACAAAAGTTGAGCAAAATATATTCGGTAAATAAAGTGTTGCAGGCAGTATTATAAAAGATCAATAGATAAAAAGTTAAGACATTTTAAGTTTAAGACTTGACAATGTGTTTCAATGTACCTTTTTATGTACAGACTGGCTGGTTATGTAAAAGATTATCACGGTATTTTATATTTTTGTGGGTTTTTAATGTTAAACTATCTTCACTCAAAATAGGTCATTACATACATATAATGATATTGATAAGTATATGATATATCTGTTTAACAGGTATCAACTTTCACTTTAATAAGTAAAAAAATAATTTGAAAATGTACATCTTTCGGATTTTACAAATCTAATTAAAGCTTTTTATAACCTGTGTTCCATTGCACCACCTCTAATTCCGAAGTGCAGGGTATTATTAAACCATAAGGTATTTGTTAAACTACTTGGTGTATTATTTCCAAGCTCTCCTGCTTTATAGAGTAGAGATACTTCATCATCTGAAATGTCATGTGCCGCCTTTCTTTTGTTCCCTTTTCCTTGTTTTTTAAGATCTTTTCCTTTGCATTGAAGGGTTGCCATTGTTTGGGCGAACTCTTTACTGCGTGCAATGGACATGCCATAGTTGTTCTCCATCAGATTTCTGACAAAATCATGATTATGATAGATAAAGATTCATTTTTTATCTTTTTCCTGAATACGGTTTCCGTAAAATCAGAAAATTATTTGTTTCCGTAAAATCAGAAAATTATTATATTTTAGTAATAGAGAACTGTTTGTAGGTATAAAAACATGTGTTTGCTCTTGTGCATCATCATCATAGTGCATGTTCTTATAAAAGCCAGGATACAATTTTATTTTAAGCTAGTGTTTACAAAAAGTAAACAATCTGAAACTAAGTCATTTATCGACTGTAAACACAAAAATAGGTGGTTTTACAGAATATATTTGTCAAGGAAAATCATTCATTTTCCTTTAAAATAATTACAAATCGGGGTTTAACAATTCTTATCAACATCGCTTAAAGGAAGGGGAGCTGTGGTGTAGAGGTTAAGGTGTCTGCCGCTCATCCTAGAGGTTGCGGGTTCGATGCCCACCAGGGTCACGACCGTACTTCCTCATATGACACCAGTACTGGGTCTTCCAGGAATCGGACTTGATAGTGACTCAATAAGCTGCAAGCTTTCTTCACAATCAAGCTAAAATAAATTACTATGAACTAAACTAAAGGAATATTGATTAAAAATGCTCCAGCATCTTTAAAAATATTCCCAAAAAGATGAACATACAACAAGTTGTATTTTACACACATATCTATTTGTGCGTTATTATGTGTGATTTCACGTCATTTGTGATGTCACAGGCTTGCCCTTCAAAAGAATGAATTATTGCAGATTTTATTACAATTTTTTTCCATCTTTATTTAAGTTACAAACAAAATGTGTTGTTAGAAAATCTTTTTATTGTATATTTTCAGCAAAAGTGATGTCCAAGCACTGCTCGGCATGCATACTGAATTAAGAGTAAGAAGCAAAATACCTATCTAGACTAGAGATCATTCCTCTCAAAGTGCTGGGCTCTGTATTCCGATCCATCCTTCTGGCGTACACACATGATAAACTCTTGGAGAAGTGGGTTCAGCTCATAGTGAGGGATGAAGTGGATAGGACGGAGCTCATTCTTGTTTGCAAGGAAATCACTTACAAGTCTCATATGGGACTGTGTTTTACTGTCGGTGTTTTTATTTTTTTGCATTTGTCTGAATTCAGATGCTGTGTAAGGAACTGCGGCAAAACGCTTAGATGGAATTGCATCCTTCTTTGTGATTGGGATATGTAGTGAAGGCTTTTTATCTTCAGCTATGCTGACACACGCACTTTCAGGATTTTTTCGGGACAAAAGACTGACTCTGTAAATCTCCATTTAAAACGCTCTGATCAAAGTCGTCATGGAAAGGAAAATCACACAGAACCTGCTCAATTTCACTAGATGAAAACAGTTAAACAATTCAGCAAAATGCTCATCTGGCAGGCCTTTAACAAGTTCATGTTTTGCTGCAGTTTTTATTTCTCCAGTATTGTATGTGTGTACTTTATACATGCAATACGTGCCTAGGGTTTTACAATGTCAATTATTTTTCCTTTTTCACCCATGTTACCTATTTGTACCACATCTCCTACTTTGAAATCAGTTCTAGACATTTTTTTACTGTTTAATTTCAAAATTTGGCGTAAATAACATTTAATTAATCATTTGTTGACAATTTCGGTTTTGTTTACGTTTTGTTGTTTATTTATTTATTTTCAACGCTACCGGAAGTAAGTGTAATGTACATAATTACTGTGTATTATAACGTTTTATTTTGTGTTTGATAGTAGATTTATGTGTTTGTTTTGGTTTATATGTGAGGAAAACCGTTTATCTGAAATAAAATTCAAACAAGAGATGCTTTTCATGTTTTATTCATGTAAATTCCGTACTTTATCCAGGTCATGCGCTCAATGGTAAAAGTAGTCCCGAAAGTAGTTCATATGACGTCATGTCACAGCGCGTGACTCGTCTGGCATGGGTGGGGTGCCAGACAGAGTTTTCCAGCACGGGTGAAATCGGCGGAAATGCCTGTCCGATATGCAAGAAACGATGTTTCAAACACATCAGCACAGCAAGAACGTTACACTTACGGACACTAATCAACAAATTACAAATAAATTGCTATTGAAATTAAAATAAATAAATAACAACTTTAGTTATTTAGCAGGTTTCTTCATCTAGTTTCTATTGGTAAACTTGATGTGAACAAAATAGAAGTATGTACATTGTGCATATGTACCTCGATAATATATGCAAAGCCAACATTTCATGAACTATTGAATACTTTGTAGAAAATGAAAATACGACTACATAAAATAGAATTTATAATAGCCATAAAAGGTATAATAAAATACATGCTTGTAATTGCAATGTTAACTAATAATTATTATTCACTTCAAAATATATAAGGCAACGACTTTGTCAACTTAGTTAATGAGAAATTAACACTTTGATTCCGGACGAAATAAGAAGATAATTTGTAACGAGGACGTAATAATTGTTACTACCGATTTGTTATTCAATGAATTAGTTCAAAATGTTCGTGAAGTATCATAGAGTCAAAAGATGAAACATTTATCTTTTATATGATATATACTCAGCAAAACTAGAAACGTCCCTGTTTTATAGCGGTGAAGCTTTGTCTGTGTAGTTGCTACATGTTCAATGTACATGTATTTATAACCCTGGCGATGTTCAGAATACGATCGTGTACAGTTTACCCGATACGCACGGTTTACATATCGGCCGTAACCGGAACGGGCATTTGCACGTTTTGCATGTGCACGCTATACGTGTCTATCCATATGCTGATTCAGTTCATATCGCATTCATGCGGTAGGGCTATTCTTGAAAATTATTTTGTTTCTTTAATTTTCACTGTTTTTGATATGCCACGGCTTTTCCGAAAACGAGCGAAATCAGGCAATCGGGATGCTTGCGGGTGGGTGTTCCGCCGTGGTCGTCGCGCGTCGGTTCGGGTGCTGTCGGAAGACGATTGATCGTCTTGCAGCCCGGTACCAGCAGACTGGGGCTGTTCACGACCGGCAGCGGACCTGAGGCCTCGTGTAAGACGGCCAGAGCCGATCGTTTCATTACGTTGACGCACTACGTCTACGTCAATTGGCAACCACAGTGACTGCTAGGCAATACGGTGTCTCAGGGCAGACTATTCGCAACCGGTTGCGTCGAAACGCCCAACCAATCAGGCACGCCGCCCGTACACTGGTCAGATAATGACCCAACGTCACCGTGCTGCCAGGCTGTTATGGGCGCGACGTCATCTGAACTGGAGAAGGGCTGACTGAACTGACTTTTGTTCACCGATGAATCTCGGTTCTCGGCGTAAAAATGAAAGATTCGCTGATTGTTGCATTGTTGAGAAGAACAGGTTTTGGGGGGGGAGCGTAATGGTCGGGTTGGGATCATGGGAAACCCGAAGACAGATTTGGTTGTTGTACAGGGCAACATTAATGCATAGCGTTATGTTGCAGATGCATATGCCTTACCATTTATTCGTCAGCATAGTCCTGGTGTAACATTGATGCAGGATAATGCCTGCCCTCATGTAGCCAGGGTCACCACTCAATTCTTGCAGCAAAATAATGTCAACGTCATGCCATGGCCCACGGTTTCCCCGGATCTCAACCCCATTGAGCACATATGAGATCCGCTGGGCCGCAAAGCACGAGCTAACCATCAGATTGACAATGTTCCGATCTTACACGGGCGTTACTACAGGAATGGAGAATTGCCCAACGCACTGGTATTTGCGTTACGTTACGTCGATGCGGCGTATGATCATTGCATGCATTCATGCAAATGGTGGCTTTACTCGGTACTAACGGGAATTTACTGTATGTGCTACATTTCTTATTGAAATTCCATCTATAAACATTCAAAACACCTTTCTGAGTTTTGGGATTTTTGATTTTGACCCCTACCTCACTTGACCGGTTATCTCTCGAAAAAGTTAGCAAGATAGCCAGATGTAGTTGTGGTTTTGATACAGAAATGAATGAACTTGTTTTTTCTATTTTGATTCATAAAAGTAACCCCCTTTTGGTTTTCGTGATAAATCTTTCCTGAAAACGGGGGACGTTTTTATTTTTGCTGAGTATACTAAAAATTGTTTTAAATACAAAATTAAGTGACATTTAAGCAAACTTTAAACTAAATAATTGTGATTAATTTGCACTAGATTTTACTTCATTTACTAAAAAGCTGAACGAGTTTTAGTAAGCACATAAACTTCAACCCATTAATCATTCATTCATCTTAATTTACGAAGGTTTGATAAAGGAGAATATGTTGTGACCACAATAATACATTTACTGTAGCGTCGGTTCAAAGTACTATCATAAAAGTCTTAAATACTTTGTATTTTGAAAGACGTGAAAATATTAAATTGGGACGTTTTATCTTTATGTGGTCTCAAATATTTAGATTTTAGTCATCACATGATAACTGCTTTTCAAATTAAAAATCCGTAGCATATTTCCCCTGGCTAATACAAACAATCTTGTGTTATAGATTACTTACAATCTCTCATTGAAGTAAAGCAATCATTTATCACTTACCAGTGGTTCACACCCTGCTACCACTACGTCTTATGTGAATAAGTTGGTAGATATTACTGAGGATAAGAGTTTAGTACTGGTTATACTCTGGAACGATTTTAGGTAAACTGTCCGCTTTAAAATGACAAAAAACTAGACTGAAACGGGCTAAAGTGGCAATAAATTGTCTTAATGTCATGTTGTTTATCAAACTTTATAAACATAGAACAGTCATTAAGACGGGGTTTTGCAAGTCGATTTAACTGCAGAAAAAAGACCAACAATTATACAAACTATTATACTCCATGCAATAAACTTGTTTTCATCCTAAGCATTTAATTTTCAGGTATGAACATAACTGTAATCAACTGTAACCAGCATCTATAAACCTATAGGCCAGGTAAGAGGGAAATTACAAATAAGTGGCACGAACGTTATTGACTTTCAATTGAAGTTTGGGTTGTCAGTTTAAGGTATTACAAAAGAAATTTATTCACAATCTTCCTGTACCATCGGTCATGCAATCGACTCTTGACATTATCATGTACGTATCTAAAGGACTAATTCATTCTATCTCAATTACTATCATAAACCCAAACTGCAAACGTTTTTATAGAGTAAAATGGAAATTTAATTGCAAATGTCTTCAGTATTATGTCGAAGCCTTCTCCCTTGAATTACCCCGCCAGGCACATAACCTCCAAGAAATGATATATATTTAAAGCACTTAAACATAGATTACTTTTTAAATGTCTCATAAAATATCCGTACTCTTTGTTATTAGTGAATTATTAAAAGACTTACTCCAGTAACTTTGTAATGATTCAAATGATAATCTTATTTTCAAACTGTGCTGTTGTGGTTAACATGTAATATACTCCAAGATCTTTTAAACGTTGATTTCCTAATAGCACTTGAGTTCCAAACGAAAAATTTACTTATCGGGTAAATTAAGTCTGACCTGTATAAACTTGCGTTCACCAACAGGACTGAAAGATGGTGGATACTTTTTAGATAGATGACCAAAACATGTAGTTTTTATCATACCCTCTAATGTATTTTATGTCTAATTCATTTCCCTCAAACGAAACATAAATCATTTTTAGTATATTTCCGTACCATGTGTCTTCCTAAAACTAATAACTAAATGCCATACTTTCATTATCGATTAATAAAAACAAAAGTCTTTTACAAGGATGAAGCCCGTCAGCCAACTGTTTTTATTTTCGCAAACGCTACATACATGTACATTTGCTCAATCTTCCTAACCAGTTAATCAAAAATGCATCACCGAAAATAACATTTATCAATACCAGAAGCAACAACTGGACTATAAACATGCGCAAAGGCTGGCATGATAAATATATGAAATTTGAATACCAATGTCAGGTTAACGCTGCGAGCAGGCTAACCCCTACTCCGACGTTGGAAGAGAAATTTGATAGGATAATCTATGCTCAAGACCAGCAAAGACCTCTCTAAGTCCCCTGACATGCCAAAACAATTTATTAAAGTAAGAGAAAAACATTATAAACTATAATCTTTGCTAAAAAAGTATTTTACATGTTTTTAAAATCATTTTGACACCCCTAAGGCAACCGCTTTATATAGTATAGCAACCGGTTCGCCGGATGTGTTAACTAATCTACCAGCAGATGATATCTTAAAATACAAAAATAATTGTCATTACAGAACATGGCACATACAGTTTATTTTTAAAATTGGGTTTAAACGATTTCTTAAATGACCATTTACACACTAAATCTTCCACCAGCATGTGGTTCTTTTCCCGCCTGTTATGCCCGAGCATTCTTAAGCTAGCTTCAACCCGCTTATAAATCTGTTTATGCTCTAATTCGGTTCCCTCAAACAGGCATAGATCATTTATAACCTATATTTCGCTACCATGTGTCTTACTAAACCAGTAACGCCATACCACACACTTTCATTATGGTAAACAAAACATTTTTACAAGGGATGAGGCCCGTCAGCCAACTATCGAAACATAGAGAACGAGGAGAGAAAAGTAATCCAGTGTATACTGATTGATGCATAAATAACTTGATCGACAAAAGCCATACTTTAGGCATTATCATATTTTTAATTAATATCAGCATGACAAACGGGCCAATATTCTTATTCTCTCTCTTTATTTTCTTCCATCTCTCTCTTTGAAAATATTAAATAGTCCACCATATATCATAATAAAGTTCAATATAATAACATGATCGTGGAAAATTCACGCTTTGTCCTCTGAAGTCAAACAGGTCTTCTTTCTTAATTTGTTAAAAATGTTTAATAAGATATAATTCTTTTTCATAAATGAAAGTTTGGTATCAAAAATAACCAGGACCATCTGCTCATCTTTTTCTCTCTTTTATTCTATAAACAAAGCTCATGACGCATAGATTTTTATCTTTTACAATATCGATAATGCTAAACGATGAATAACCCACCATATATCATAATTAAAGTTCAATATAATACAATGTAACATGAACGTGAACAGGGCCACTTTCTCCACTCACTAAGCAAACCGAGTTACTCTTTTCTCTTTTTGTTGTATTTTAATAATGAACATATATAATTCATTTCATAAATAATAGTTCAATATCAAAAACCGGAATCATTTGCTCATCTTCTGTCTCTCTAATACTATAAATAATGCTCTTTGAGCAAACAGGGCCTCTTTGTCTTCTATATATAATGCTCATGAGGCAAATAGGGCTTCTCTCTCTCCCTCTACTACTCTCTCTCTCTCTCTCTCTACTCTCTCTCTCTCTCTCACTCTCTCTCTCTCTGTCTCTCTCTTATACTAAATATAATTCTTTTGATGAAGACAGAACTTCTTTTGTCTTTTATACTATCAACAATGCTCATGACGAAAGGGCAGGCGGGTCCTTTTTTTTCTTGTACTATCAAACGGGGTCTCATTTCTCTCTTATACTAGCAAAAATGGTCATGACAAGGCAAATGGAGCTCTTTGAATTACTTGTACTACCAACAGTGCTCAT
>JAFMSR010002782.1:0-20389 GCA_022818135.1 Saxidomus purpurata | reverse complement strand
AACACCCAATTCGTAGTTTTTAGGATGCAATGTCATAGAAAGCATTTGAATCAACTGACAATGTATTCCCAGAATCCCAAATACAGCAGGTAACAATATCCTGATCTTGAAATTTCGTTTTAATAGTACACATCTTCTTTAAACAAAACACATATGCGATTAACATTTACGACTCAAGAAAGAAAATCTTTCAAGCTAAATTTAAAGCAGACATTCTAAAAAAAACAGAACCTGTAAAAACCACGTGCCGACAATGCTATACGTTTAACGTCTGTTTAACGTGTAAACCAGACCACATGACATGTTGACCTTACTCATAGATTGTAGGATGAATCGTGCAATGTCTTGTCCCTGTTGATCTTTATTTGCAGACTGGTCTTTATTGCGAGCTTGCCTTTAACACAAGACTGTACGCATATGCGTTATCATACAATATTCAACATACGAGCCTAACACAGTTATGATTCTACAACAGCTATGTTTCAGCAAGTGCACTGATTTTCCCCAGAATTTATGGACACAAGTCATATTTTTTCCTTTGTAGCGAAGAAATTCCAACGTTCGAGGCAGATGTCTTTTGTTCACAGTTTTACACATAAAATAATTTCTATGATCGAAAGCTTTTTTGATTTGGGTTAAAAAAAATCAATAGTGAAAAATATAAAAAAAGTGAACGTGGACTTTCAATGGTTAGTTTATTCCATAGTTGCACTTGTAAAATAGAGTAAAAAACGAGGTATATACAGCTGTGATTGCCTTTTATTCTTTGTGTGGAATCATTTTAAGAACCATTGCATTACAAGCAATTTAGACTTTTATACAAAGGCTATCAGTTCAAAAAGTATTTTAACATTTTTCTTTTTGGAACCGACAAATGCCAGCCCGTTTGTTTGTTAGTTAAACAACAAATACAAAAAGTATCGTTGACTAAGTAAAAAAAAGAAAAGAAAATGTTTAATTAACAAAACCACATACTTTATAGTTATAACAAATACATGTTTCTTTCTATTAAATTCACAAAATTAATTTCATTTTTTTACGAATTTCTCCAGAAACTTGCAGGGAATTTTGTGATTTTCGTAATAATTAATTAAGAAATCTAGCTCATCTATTAATAATTAAAGTATTATAATTTTTAAAAACCAAAGACATACTATATTTCACTGCCTGTTACTAAACATGTCAGTTCCGTGTTCACGATGTGCTCCGAGTTTATAGATATAGAACCATTACTTTGCTAAAAGTAAAACAGAAATGATAAAAAAGGTTAACATTTCATTTTAGATTTAAAAAGCCGACAATACTCTGTGACAATGTTTCGTTTAAAACTATTTTAGGATTTCACAACAACTCGATCTTACACAAAAAAATCTCTTTTTTCAAGCAATTAATGTCGACCATCCTAGCTTTTAATAATGTTAAATTTCAATCCCTGTTTCCAGCTGAAGACTTAATTCCTTTTAAAATCCTAATAAAATCCGATCAGTTGCATTTCATAGATACAGGCAGAGCAATGTTTTATTTCCTGTTCATAAATCAACATTCAACACATTTAGTAGGTTGTCGTCATCAGAAACCATTCCTATTTTCTCTGGTATGCACACTACTAGATTTCTTAAATGCCATGTATTTCCTGCAAGATAATGCAACAAGAATTGTTGCAACGCATTGTGTGAACGCATTGACGTAGTATGTGAGTTTGAACATAGTGCGAGCAAGTAGGCGACACATTTGATGTTTTATAAACAGTATGTACTAAAATATAATGATTTGCCAAAGTTAGAATAGAACGCGGTTTAAAAAATAGTAATTTATAACTGACTTGCTATAATTACGAAAATGCGTTCGCACGAGTGTTTTCTAAGAATATAGTCTAACTGGCTTTACATGACAAGAAAAGTACCCGTATAAGAAAACGGATATTCTATACAGTAAATTCCGTATATAACAACTCCGGATATAGCGAAGTTCCGGATATAATGAACACATTTTTTATCCCGAATTTATTTCTTTCAGTATTTTAGGAGAAAATGTTATATGGATATAACAAACCCCGAATAAAACGAACACATTTAAATGGTCCCATTGCGTCCGTTATTAACCAGGTTTGACTGTTTCAGCCAGGTTGTTGCTAAACTAAGGTGGCCATTCACACAGGTACTCCGTATACTGTTTCGATCTCGTATAACACAGTTACCTCAATATGATTAACAAAATTTTTATTTTACGTTGGTTTGAAATGGATATGTATATTCAGTGAGGGCTTGGTAACAATTCCTCAAAACAACTACAACCGATTATGTCTTAATTGCTGACAGCAACGCTTTTATACAGATAAACAAGGTTTATTGAACCTCGGCCGAACCGTACTTTTTGGCATTTACCGTTATATAACGGCAAAAGCGATCACTGAATGACTTTCTGTCTTAAATTACTATTCTTAAAGTTGAAATGGGTTATTCATAATACCCTCACAGAGATGGTCTTACACAGCCTACGGACTATCTAAATGCTATAAATATAATCTCTGACAACACTTATGAAATATTGGATAGAATTTAATATTAGTAACTAATTTGTTACTAAATTTATTCATAACAAGTAAACGTTGCTATCTGGTAGACCCATTGGTTGCGGTCATTCATGAATATGACGTCAAAAATTAAATATAGATGCAGCGTTAATACTACATGTATTTCTATGATCATTTTCAAGTTATGCTGCAAACGTATGTACTGAAAGTAATCTTATACATGAAACTGACGATATTACACAAGATAACAAGGTAAAAAAATGTCTGTTAGCAAGAAAGATTTATTTTAACGCTTATTATAATGACAATGTTATCTGAAACAATTAGGGTTATTTCAGGTTGAAACTTAAAACTGACAGAGATTGCATAATAATTATATGCATTCGCGAAACCATCGAGTAAGAGAAAAAAAATGTCGCTATGGCTTTAGGTTGAAGGTTTTGTCTTTAATTAAGTTACATCAAAGGATGAAGAAATTAATTTTGTCAGAATTAAATTACAACAGAAAAGGACATTTTTATTGTATTCTATAAAGAGCATACATGTACATATCTTAGGGCTATTTTTGAAACTTTCAAAAGACATATTATATATTTTTGTGTTAGATGGTGGTAAAAAGGTAAAGTGTAATATACGGAGATGCAAGAATCAGGTGTATCTATGATGTCTTCGATTAAGATAAAAACACAGTTGTTATGCAACATGCGCCTTTGATACAGAATTTGCTGTTTGCACATACTGCATCAAAATAGCACACTGCATCACCTACTTGTCGCTACGTCACAAGTGAAAATTTATAACTTACTCGAATAGAGAAATAGACAGGGGTATCAATTTACAAATTTGATAATACAGGTGATTTAACATTTGTTTTCAAGCCAAATCGAAAAAAGCCTTTAGGTAACGTTTAGGTTGCGTTTGTATGTTGATGGAACTTCTACATAATTATCACAACGAAACCCTTTACATGTATATGTCCATTGTAAATTTATGACTATTCATGCAGGCAAATTCGACCATATGGTTACATAATCATGTCTTATCACTTTAAACAGGCTGGAAAAGCAATTGTACACTAAAATATAGGAGGCGCAAAGCAGAGATTTTAGAAGGGTCAATGTTGAAATTATCCATTAAAATTTCCCGCTAAATCAGCCGTTTTTATAACTAATCCCTTTATTGTTAGTTTAATTTATTTTCCGGCCCATATTCTTTCTACTATTTTGATAAAAAAACAGAAACAGAAGAAGTATGACTATTTTTTTAAATTTCCGAAGGACAATGTATGGTATACTTAATTGCCAAAAAACTAAATTGAATTGAATTGGTCAGATCATATCTCTCTGGTGTAATTAAGTAGCGATGCTTTTAACTAATTGCTTGCTTTTCAGGAAACTTTTGAAGCAGAGCGAGGCTGTATGTCATTTACTAAATAACATCTTTAACCAAAATTAATTAAATCTTGTGCTAGCCAAAGAGAAACATTACCATAGTGAAAAACAATCACTTACATATGAATACTATATATGGAGAGTCGAAGTTGTGAATATACATGTATGTTATGCTTTTAAAAAACATAAAACATCACAATTTGTTCAATTGAATATCCTTTGTGAAATTTCATCTGCTGTACTTTGGAAATTAGGACAACATACATTGTATATAAAAGTAATTATGTCATCTAGTGAGTACGTCCGGGAATCCGTTCATCATGGGCTGAAGAGTAAACCACTGAACTACAGAGGCCTGTAGCTGGTATCCTGATGTTAATTTAATGTTGTTTGTTTTTTTTCTGAATTAAAAAAAAAACAGTATTATAAATGTATTACAGTGTATTTGTGCAATAATGTGGTCATTCGGGTGGTTAGTCAAATAAATCGATAATAGAAATATTTTAGATTACAACATGCTTGAACAAGTCACTGAACAGATGGCATATTTTCAATGCGAATGCATCGGTGAACTACATTCAATGCGGGTGCACCGGTGAACTACATTCAATGCGGTTGCACCGGTGAACTACATTCAATGCGGATGCATCGGTGAACTACATTTCATGCGGATGCATCGGTGAACTGCATTCAATGCGGATGCATCGGTGAACTACATTCAATGCGGATGCATCGGTTAACTACAGTCAATGCGGATGCATCGGTGAACTACATTCAATGCGGATGCATCGGTGAACTACATTCAATGCGGATGCATCAGTGAACTACATTCAATGCGGGTGCATCGACAAGAGGTGGTATGGACGATGGTATGAAACCAGAAGGCATAGCTAC
Source organism: Saxidomus purpurata (assembly GCA_022818135.1). Classification (NCBI taxonomy): domain Eukaryota; kingdom Metazoa; phylum Mollusca; class Bivalvia; order Venerida; family Veneridae; genus Saxidomus; species Saxidomus purpurata. The sequence goes on along the minus strand of JAFMSR010002782.1, from coordinate 15,571 downwards.
GAGAACCTACGCTACGCTTTCTGTCCAAATAAATGAATCGACGTCGGTTAAAAACTTTGCTAATTTCTCTCTTGTCCAAATACTGTTATAATACTAAGTTTATGCAAAATAAAATAAATAATAAATGAAAACAATCCAGAGCGGTATTTGCTGTTCTTTGACCAGTTACATGGAACATAGTAGAAAGATATACAACAATTGCTTTTATGTAACCAGCTTTTTAATGACACATCCTTCAGGAATACGTAACAAGACCTACTCAGCACTTTACATGAAATCCTCTATTATTTCACGAAAGTCTCATGAAACCTAAAAATTAAGTGGTGGTGCATTATATATTCGATATTTTATAGAAGAGTATCCGACTATAAAAAACTCAAGCTACATCTCCAATTTATGCAAATATTTGTTTTGTCAAAGACAGAAACACGCTGGCTTTGCTAGCCGTTTGATATATACCAAGCATCTGAAAACCGTGTCACAAAAAAAAACAACAAAAAAACAGTTTGAGTAGTTTTTATAACACATAATAAATGTTCACAAAGTTGCAAATTAACCCTTGTAATAGGCTCCAACTGCTACGTCAAAGTCCCCATATCTCAAATCCATAACTTAGAATAGGTGAAATAAGGAGTCGAATATTTAAAATGATATTACCGTTTAAAGTGACCATTATAATGTTTTAGAAAGAAATTCATCACTGAATTATATTCTTACAATAATGTACACTGCCATAGTTATGCTAAAAAATGTATATGAATCATTATAATCTTATCGTTCCGACTGAAAAGGAAGGAAGTCTGTAAAAATCATTTTTGACTATCCTACTCTAAAGTCTCTGTTTAGTGTATCATCAATAAGAGAAATAGTTAATAAGGGGCATAATCTAATGAAACACCTGTAGCTAGCCATGTAAAGGTTAATTATGTATATTGTCTCATAGAAAAGTAATATCGGTGCGATACGATTTACGCTTGCAGTTATTGTTGTAATTTATGTTTCAAGACAATTTATTGGTTTACAATATTAGCCATTTTGTACAATAACAACAGAAGAAACTGGTGATTATTGTAACCCTCTGTCTCTGTGCCTGACAGGTGGTCTTAATAAATATTCTGTTAGATAAAGCAGTATGAAGTTTAGTGTTTTTTTATCATTTTCTGTGTTCTATAATCATTATCTTTTCTAGCTGAAACATTACACAAACTTATGTTAATTTCTATCAATATATAGCAAGTCAAAAGCTCATACAACAATTAGTTGAAAAGAGACTTGCTTTTAGATATAACTGACTTGTTATTTCTTGTTAACGTTTGATCTGCAGGCCAAAATAATGCTGGCTTGGCAACCAGTAATTATATTCGCGTGCAAATCCGCGAAGTTTTACCGTGATCAGCATTAGTTCTGAGATCTCCCTATTAAACACTTTTGATGCAGTCCTAATTGAAAATGGATGTCTATCTAGTAAATTCTGCAAGGTAAGGCCGATTGAAATTTGAACTGACTAACCACACCCACATTGTCAGTGACATATTTTGTCCATTCCTTCTTGACAGACACAGCTGTTTCCTATTGACACTATAGATACATTTTGCCACGGCGGCGAGTTTTATCTTTGACTTTGAATTATTTCCTCAATTTCTAAATTTTAGTAACAAAAGGCGAAAACTGGAAAATAGAGGAGTCGTTGTAACTCAGTGGTGGCGCGTTCGCCTCAGGATCGAAGGGTCCCGGGCTCGATCCCAATGTCAGCCATGCCGGTACTGTCCTTAGGCAAGACACACATAATTCTACATTGCTTCTGTCTCATCTGGAATGAGTCTCGAGAGTGATTTATATAGGTTGTAACATCTTGTTTCGCAATCGAGAAATAAATAAATTAGTATAAATTAACCTGGAAAAATGTGAGTACAAACTTCATGTTCAAACACTAAAAATCTCAAACATTATTTTCTCAAATATTTCACGACAGTAGTCACAATATGATTATGTATGCTTTTAAGCTTAGCAGCAAAAGCTCCTTGACCGCTATTTTCTGGCAGTACATGTGTAAGCAACACCTTATATCATAAGTTTTTGTACAAAAGTCTTTTGGACGAACACAGAAGTTTATAGAATTACATTTTTTCTATTTAAAGTCGCCTGTAGCATTTTCTCATAACTTGATGATTCATTATTGGAGACTAGCTGGATGCTGTGTTTGATAAAAAACGCAAAGTAAGAATATTTCCTGGTTTATTTGCTGACATTCTTTAATTTAAACATCAGGGAACGAAACTTACTATTTGAAAAAAAAAATGTTCTGGCGCAATTTATTTGCTGTTGTTCCTTTATTAAGCGACGAACGAAAACTAGTAACTTATTTATTTTGTTACATTTTTTTAACAAACAACTTGGAACAAAAACTACTACATGTGTTTGAAGAATTGCTTTCCCATTGTTTATGTTGACATTCTGTTATTAAACAACGGGGAAGCGAACGAAAGCTCGTGACTGTTTGATTTGTTAAGATTATTATATTGAACAACAAGGATCGATAACTACTATTTGAAAGAATGGTTTGCCCATGGTTTATATGTTGACAGATATTATATCAAACAAGAGCGAAAAAAAATTAAGTCTAGTATTTGATCTTTTACAATATTTTATAGAACAACAGTAAAGAAAACTATTGTACTATTTGGACGAACGGTTTGCCTATGTAACAAACATGTATTTTGGCATTCCTTTATTGAACAACAGGGAACTGCCTTGGCGCAGCGGTAGCGGGTTCGTCACGGGATCTGAGGATCCCGGGTTCGGTCCCCACCAGTGTCAAAGCAATGGAAGTGTCCTTGGGCAAGACACTCATAATTCAACATTACCTGTCTCTCTTTTCGATGTTAATTCCATATAGAGTGAGTCTCGAGAGCGATTAATATAAATTGTAAGAACTTGTATCGTTACCGAGATTTAATAAATTTGTATAAACTAAACAACGATGTACCTGATTTGCTGACATTTATCCATTGACTTGTGACAATAAAGAATGAAAACTACTATTTAAAAGAATGGTTTGTCCGTTGTTTATTTGGGTATCTATTATATTATTAAACAACAGGGAACAAAAACCAGTATTTGATTTGTTGTCATTCTTTTGCCGAACAACAAGGATCGAAATATTTAAAATAAAGGTTTGTCCGTCCGTGGTTTATTTGTTGATATTATTTTACATAACAAAATAGAGTACAAAAACTGTAAGTTATACGCCTTATTCAATTTGTTGACATCTATTTATTAAACATCAGGGAACGAAAACTTGTACTAGGAAGAAAGGTTTGCCTTTGATTAATGAGAAAAAGTAATGGACTACGGTAACACTTATGTAGAGGCAGTGTAATTATCCGCCGTAAATATAGTTGTGATTGATGTAAGCATTGTGAAACTTTCCCGGCGCTATATGCAGTTTATTATCCAGAATGTCGTCATCCTATTATATATCTGGCATTTAACAGATTATTTCTTAAGGGGACCGTGACGCGAGTCAATTAAAAAGAATTGAGAACACAGAAGGAGTCGTTATTGCATGGAAAGAAATGATATAACGCAGAAACGACGGCATATTTATATATATTAGATTTTGACTTTTGAACGACACTATAAAATTTAAGAACAGTCGGTGGTAATGCATTTAATGCTGGGAAAATATCGTGTAATTGAAATTCTAAATGACCTCATACCAGTGTTATATACTGTATGTGTGAAGATAGAACATTAACCAGTCTTATATCGTTATTTTCTTCCTTTTACGGAAAAGATAATATTTATCAAATGGTGAAACTTCGTCAGTGATTTATTGTAGGATAACTAACCAGTCGGGGTTCAGACACGTTAGGAGATATACATTTACGCATTTAAAATTGGCATCGTGACTTTAATGGAACAAATTACTATTCGACGATGACGACTCTTTCTAAGCCAAACAATAACGAATGACGTCAAAATGCGCGTGCCATGATTTAATAAGCATATTATCACGGTTTCGTTTTCATAGTGACCACAACAAAAAGTGACGGTTTCCAAACGTTACGGCTAATTAATGTGTTATTTACTCTAACTCTATGACAGTAAACATGAATGATATACTCCCAGAAAATAATGCTTATTAAGTATAACAACTGAAGGACAACGCGGTAACATTAATTTACAAAGGGACAAAATCAAATTGACAGACTTGATATCAATCAGTTCATGTATATATCTATATAATATGGAACACAGGTTGCCGCTGACCTGCATAAGTTAAAGCGTTTTATTCACAGGTAATTCTGTAGTACCTTATATTATCACCCTTCCAAGAAATGTCATGGCAATCTTCAATCCGTAAAAGGTAATTGGTACAAAGATGTATGAACTTGCCAGACAGGTAATATACATTTACATTTGCAATTTCCCTCCCTGGTACTACACCAAAAACACCGTTCATTTAATTATACAGCAGTCAGGATAGCAATATAAAAAGGTCGTACCGTACATACCTTGAAAAAGGATGGTGGGCCATAAGCACATCTAACACTAGCGCAATATAAAACACAGTTATGACTGTATTGTTGAGATACATGTATCAATAACGCATACATCAAACATTTGCAGAAACTATCCGGACAAAATAACGCTAGTCGTGATAAAGCACCCTCAAATCCTTCAGAGAATGTTTAACTAATCTCGACTTATCTGCGGAATTGCATTTAATATCGTCGTGAAATACACAAAAACCCTATTTTCTGAAATGCCTTACGAATGGCTAATTTTCATCATGTTTTTATTGAGCAAATTTGTGAAATGTGATTTCTTTGAATGCGGTTTGACAATTTCAGGTAACGTGTATCAAGTTATATTACAGTAGAAATTGAGTGTGTATCAACTGAATATACTACTGCAAGAATCGAAAAGTTTAACACGAATAATTCACACTGCTTTGATCGTATGTCCATGTACTCTTGCTGCCAGCAATACCTAAGCACAAACCTCGAGTCGCCAATGTATTTGAAAATAGTTGTCCTTCTGCGAACGGTGTATTATGACTTTTTTGCTGGACATATTATATCTTTGTGCCGTAAATTACGCATATAACCTGATCTTTTTTGAATTTCTAAATCAATGTTTGCCCCTGTTGTCACCATATAGGAAAGGGGTGAAGGAAGCCCTGAACAGAAGGCAAGTCTCTGTATGTTAAATAAAAGAGAACGCTTAAAGACACACATCCTACAACTGATGTCGAATTAAAGTACTTCAAATCATAAATTGCAAGTGTGATTACTTTACATAAATTTTAAAGTTTCAGCTACATATTTCAATCATTATCGATTAATTCAGCGTTTCAAAATATGTTGCAGTACCGTAAACCACTCAATACTCTATGTAAAGTTTTTGTATAATTAATGGGTAAAGAAGGCCACTATATTGATTATTTGTTGTAAAATTAAGCATTTTTCGATATAAGTTGTTCTTTAACATAGTATTACTTTATCATTTTACATTCATTGAATACATTGTTTCTGACTGGAGAATAAACTATTCACAAAGTAGTCAGCAAATAATGATCAAAAACCAACAGTCATAAACTTCACAAAGTAGTCAGCAAATAATAGATCTAACCAAATTACCTAACATGTCCATAAACTATTCACAAAGTAGTCAGAAAATAATAGATCTAACCGAATTTCAAAACTTAGCGAATCTTGGCATTCCCCAGTTTTTACCAAAGAATAAAATCATGCTCCATGCATTGTTTTGAAAATCCAAAAACAGTTTTATCTTACCACAAATTATGCGGATATTTTTCTTTTTCTTTCATAACAACTTTAAAATTCAGTTATTCGTGAGCAATACAGCAAATACAAGTACACTTTCAAGATGTAGATCATCAGAAGCTCAAGTTGTTACGTCACATTTAAAAATAATTTACGACGTAGCGTCATGCCATAACTTTATTTCACCTACTTTCAACAGGAACAAAAACCAATGATTTTCAATTTATAACAAGGTGATTTATTAATTATTAATTATGTTAAACGATGAAACAGTTTCCTAACAGACACATTTACGCCTTGATCTGCGTGTGTCTTCTTTCTAAGAAACGAGGTCTACTGTCATATGCTTCGATTTATTGTCTAGTTATTATGGAATTTTTACACCAAAGTTATATCTCATATTGATAATATTCGACGTTTGTTTCCAAATGATTGAGTTTCAGGATTTTGCTTGTATCACACGACGTCCATTCAGAGTATCACTAGGAACAGAGTTACGATATGTTGACGAAGCATGCAACAGGTGCAACTACTCATTAGTAAGTTTTTCCAAAAATCGATTTATGACATTCTGGCTTAGATCTTTATCATATGATGACTTGAGAAGTTTCAATCAATGCTTACTGACGTCTGCAGGCTTCATGGTGCATTAACTTTTGCTATTGGTCTATTGTTCAATTTATAATTGAACTTGACAAGTGAATAGTTATATAATATTCATGATTTGAAAAGTGAATAGTTTGTGATATTACATGTAGACTGTCTATATCTGGCATTCGAAATTATAAATGCAGTGGTACAAGTGGTACATCTGTACCTATCAGATGTTTCAAAAGTGAGGGTTTAGTATAATGAAAGTTATTTGCATACTGAACTTCTATATCAGGGCGTCCACATTTTATATGGCCAGTAAGACCGCATAAGCACATCTCTTGTATAGAAAGTCACCAGAAAAGACATTTTAAATTACCTAACACGATATAACCACGAACATAAATATCGAATAACATATTACACATAGCGTAAAATCTGAATCAGGTGCATGCTATGTTTGAAAGGATTCAAGCCGACACTATGCAAAGCAATAATGATTAGTTTGCGTGCAAGCGTGATTGCAAACGGAACTCTCATCAAGAGACCAGTAGATTAAATTAATCTATTGTATTCATTTACGACCCAGCTCTTAGAAATTTTATAGAGTGTACTTTGCCATTCCATTTAACACTACACACTTTTTACGAGTACATGGTTAAATATTTAGTTAGATCGCTCTGTTGAAACTTAATTAGCAACAGCTTTCAGTAAACATATGTACGTTTAACATAGAGACGATTCATAAATTAGTCTTTGTACATGTAATATGAAGCTTGTCTGCTCGTATTTACCTTCTATTTCGATTTAAAGTTTCCGTTAACAGTTGTGTAGAGAGTATAACGCAGCCTAGTTCTTGATTTATCTCAACAAATTCACCTAGTCATAATAATTTCCTGTCTATAAATGGTCTGTCATTTTTTAATATAAGAATATCAATATCTGCAATTGGTTTTATTTAGCATTTTATGTTTTATTTCTGAGTGCTATGTTCCTTTCACACTTGACAAAACTGAAAGAACTAATGACAAGTTGAAACTAAATTTTGAATTAAGTTTTCAATGTACTTACCGAAGGTACCTCTGAACTTCCAAGTTTCATCATCTGTATGGTCTTGAGCGTCGGTTTTCTAGATTTGAAGTCGAGAGGCACCGCACTCGGCGCTGAACATCGCCGTCGGGATAATCGTGACCGCCGCATGTCATCCCCACTTGGTTCCTGTCCGTCAACCGTTGTCCAGTTTGCATTATCTTCTTTAACAGACTTTTGCCAGCAAAGCGAACGTGCTTTTGCCGAGGAAGACTTTAAATTAGACTTGAGCGGTGACGGAAACGAGAAGAAAGAAGTTTTCGATGACGATTTTTCCATGATAGTTTTAATATGTTCAATTAATTATTTCAGTTGTATTGATATAGTTTATTAGTCATACTATTGTATGCCACGTCTGTTTTTATTTCATCTGTACCTAAGAAAATGTTGACTTAAGCAAGTTTAGATTTTCGTTCAAATGAAGTACGTCTAAATCGTTATTACTTGGTCTTTATGCATCGATATATTTGCGCTTTACAAGCAATCTTCTGAATTTGAACGTTAATTAATCACATAGTACGAAGTAATCCTTGCAAGAGAAAAAGTCCATGTAACTAATAAAGCCTTGCTCGAGAGAGTAACTTATTTAAGACAATCGGATCGATAAAGTTGCGTTTGATTAAGACGATGGTAACACCGTGCCACGGGAGAAACATTATTCTTCACTGTTACCAAATATAGAAATAGGGCGAAGAAAACCGATACGTGATGTCCGTTATCCAATCAGCACAGCGTTTTGAACGCACTTTATATCAAGGATGTTGAAATTTTGTAAAGTAAACATCAAGCAGCGTTAAACGTTTGTGATGCGACAATGCTTTTGGCGATAAACAGAGCCTGAGATAGAAAGCCTGATAAGGTGTTTGTTCTTAAGAAATTTAAAACCATGCAAGAGACATGCGACGTGTATGACACGGCATTTTCTTTGCAATCTCGCTGAGTTCAACTGACATAATTATATGTATGCAATAATATCAGAGTATAATATTCCATAGTAATAATTGGAATATTAACACTAAGTTATTTGGCATAAGGCGCGAGTAAACTATTACCAAGTCTTAAAACCTATCAATTATATCTATAAATAGAACAATGTTAAAATCCATGAAATCTTTCCGTAATGCCACCCATTAATGTCGACATTAATTGCGGAATGGTTGACGTGAAGCTAACACTTTATGTATGATACTACCGTTGTAAATGCATAAATTGTATTTTTCTAGATCATAGTGTTACTGCAGTTACATACGTATATGGTTTCCTGTTTAATAAAATGTAGAAAAAATATTAAGGAATGGTTGAAGTAACAACTTGGCTTTAAGTGTTAAATCTTTGCCAGATAACTACTGTATGGCTTTTCATATGGTAACCTGCTATAGCAGATTCGATCAAATTTCATATAATTTTTTAAACAAAGCGTTTATAGATGTTTTGGAACAATATAAGCGTATGTAAAACATTTGACTTGTATAAACTATGTAAAACAAATTTTATTTTCGAAAAGTCCTTAGATTAACTAACGTTTAAATACGAATTTCCAATGTCAAAGCTGCGCTTATCGTCACATGTTCTGTTCATTGTGTCAGGGTAAAGACATTGAAGACGAGTTCCACTTTGTAGTGATTTGCCCAGCCTTTCGTAATATTCGCAAAAAATACTGAAGTCTCGTTTTTATGAGAGACATAGTACGTATAAATTTTTTAGTCTCCTTCAAAGTTCAACTAAAAATGATATCTTTAGCCCCGGGCCGGCAATTTATATACGTTTTGCATTTATCCACAGGAAAACGTTGATATAATAATTGTACAAATGTTTGTGAAATTGTGACTACCATGATAGTTTAACGTTGTTCCCACCACTATTGTTTGCTAGTGTTCATCCTTTATATGATTCCTAAATTGTATTATAATTTCTATATTTCTCGATCTTCATGTGTCTGAAGTGTACACTTCCAATATGATCGCATGATAAAATAACATTGCTATGAATTCTGTGTATGATAGATGTACATGTACCTGTTATTTATTGCGGACAGCAGAAGCGGCTCGCTATATTTAATACGGGATGCGTAAAAGATGCATGGAGACTTAAGCACTAGATCGAATATATATGCGTCTCTTTATTGAAAAATTGAGGTACTTCTGAAATGAAAACTGTTGACATAGTCTATTTTTCTGGAAACGCAAGAGTTGCCGTTCGTTATTAAGATGCGCTTTGGTTTCCATTTTGTAGTGATTAAGTCGTCTGTGCTGTACTTTTACTAGTGTAGTTCAAATCCCATCCAAATCCATTTTTTAAAACTCTTTTCTTCTGTTTTACTTATATTTTTCAGCTTTCCAAACATTTTAAAATGTTTTACGGCAATTAATCATAAAAGTCTTCATCCGTGTGAAACTAGTAACTTAAAGGATAATGGCAATGAAAAATTAAGACTACTAGAGGTATAAAAATACGGTAATGGCTGATTTTAGATCTGGTTTTTTGAAAATATAGACGGTTAAAGTTCATCATTTTTTGCCATTAAAATTTAAGAACAGTAAAAAGATAAAATTTACCAGAGTGGAATGGATGCCCCATTTATGAAATTTGCATTTTGTTTGAGTTTAAACCCCTTTAGCTTTTTTATCATTTTTTTTAAACTTTGTTATCATATACAATGTACATCACCAATCACTATCATTTCGGCAGGTTCATAAGTGAATGTAATGTTACTGTATTACTACAGTGTATACTGAATACTTTATCACCAAAATTATGTTAAATTTTATATAATTGTTACTGCATATTGACAAATTATTCTTTCTGGTAACTATACCGTTCAGTTAGTTATTTACAAGATGGGGCTAGGGGTATAAAATTCCATTTATCTTTTTAAGTTAGACGGTAAATTTCTTTTAAAAATTGAATATGAATCATTGAAAGGATATAGTTAATGAAAATAACAATAGAAAAGTGGACCGTTATGGGCTGAATACCTTAACTTTGTTTTTCAAAATATTTTACTAAATGTCAGATCTACTCCGGATAGGTATTTGCTTAAGGTATAAGTTAAGTTGATTGTAAATGCAACTAGACAAAAAATTATGTGCTTTACGAGGTGTAAGGACACGAGAACAAACTGCCTACGTGACTCGAGTCGCGTAACGGCTCTGGTGATATTAGTTTAGGCGGATAATATATCCAACATACCACGTCAATAAACCAAATAACATATAATACATTTGTTTACAAATCTTTAATAAATGGATGCATATCATTCGATATCGGTAAAGTGTCTATACTACAGGCCAGTCAGTAGTCAGTTTCTGCTTGTTCAACCAGATTTGGTCTCCTTGAAAAATTTTTGGGTCATACCTCAACATCAACCATCACAAATTTCCAAAACATTTCCATGTCAGTTTTGTTTGTGGGCCCGCTGTGATACTTTGCATTACAGTTGTTCTTGTTGTTTATGTATAAATTGTATGTTTATTTAAATAGTTCATCGAGTATCGGATAATGCCACTTCGTTTATGAAATAACATCCGTTCCAGCGGTGTTAGTCGTTTAATAAACAATGATTTGGAGTACTGATACGCAGTAATTAGCAACGAAGGCCTGAGTGGTTTATAACTGCGCATCAGTACGACAAATTATAGACGATAACAACGCTGAAAAGGATGTTATTTCGATTCTAACATGACCAGATATTACAAAAGGTGAATAAATGCAAAGATTTATTTTCTACGCGAACGCTGATTTAACGTTATGCGGCGCAATATGACGTCATGTTTACAGCATATCGGTTCCCGCGTTGTTTATGGTTTATTGTTTTTTATTTTATGTTTTTCGGTAGTTTATCGAAATATAACGGTGAATTATATCCTGATAAACTCACTGTTCACTCAGTGAAATTATCAAAATCTTCTACCCGGATTAACATCAAAAAGTAAACCGAGCGCAAAGAATGTTGGAAACCATTGTTCGATGACGTCGTTAAAATGACGTCGTAAATGTTTTGCTTTCTGATGACGTTTCCCGCGATTTTCAACATTTTATTGAAACAAACTCAACAAAAATAGAGTTTTAAACATAAAATAAACAGAAAAATTGTTGGTATCGATGTCATATCACGATAATTTCACTCGTGAACACCAAAAGTAGATATTTTCACCGTGGCGCGCCACTCGTGAAAATATCACTTTTGGTGCCCACTCGGTAAATTATATCGTGATCGTACATCGAAACCAACAATTACCTCATATGTTTTTCGGTGGTTTTCGAAATATAACGGTGGATTATATCCTGATAAACTCACGTTCACTCAGTGAAAATCAAAATTTTCTACCCGGATTAACATCAAAAAGAAACCGAGCGTTAAGAAGTTGGAAACCATACGTCGATGACGTCGAAAAAGACGTCATAAACGTTTTGCTTTCGGACGCTTCCCGCGATTTTCAACATTTTATGAACCAAACTCAACAAAAAAAAGTTTTAAACAAAAATAAAAAAGAAAAATTGTTGGTATCGATGTCATATCACGATAATTTCACTCGCGAAAACCAAAAGTAGTTATTTTCACTCGTGGCTGCGCCGCTCGTGAAAATAACACTTTTGGCGCCCACTCGGTGAAATTATATCGTGATCTTACATTGAAACCAACAATTATCCTCTATATATAACATAATTTTCTACTGTTTGTATATAGAGAAAAAATCGTAAGTCATGTTAGAATTATGAAATAACATCCGTTCCAGCGGTGTTAGTCGTTTAATAAACAATGATTTGGAGTACTGATACGCAGTTATTAGCCACGAAGGCCGAAGGCCTGAGTGGTTTATAACTGCGCATCAGTACGACAAATTATTGTTTATTAAACGATAACAACACTGAAAAGGATGTTTTGAACAAGACTAGATATTACAAAAGGTGAATAATTGCAAAGCGAACGCTGATTTAACGTCATGTTGCGCAATATGACGTCATGTTTACAGCATATCGGTTCCCGCGTTGTTTATGGCTTAATGTCCTAAAAAGAGAGAAAAGTAATAAACCATAAACAACGGGGAACCGAAGCTGAAACATGACGCATAGCGCCGCGACGTTAAATGAGCGTTCGCGTAGAAAAAAAGCTGCATTTATCACCTTTTAATATAATATGGCTGAGAACGAAATAACATCCTTTCAGTGTTCGTCAAATAAAAAAAGCGACGAAGCTGTTTAAACCCCACCTTCGGCCTTCGTGGCTTATTCTGCGTATCACTACTCCAAATCATTGTTTATTAAACGGCTAACACCGCTGGAACGGATGTTATTTCATAAATATAACATAATTTTCTACTCTTTGTACATAGAGACAAAATCGTAAGTCAGAATTAAATGTATATACATGTATGAAATATTTCTCTCTGACAATTTCCTTGATGCTGTAATCTCGGTTAATACCTGTTCAATTTTTGGCTTGACTGTAAGATGGGTTTTACTTTTTCACTGGCAAAAGCACTGCCTTAATTTTTCTCATAGTTTGAGTGTTGCTATGATTCTTCTTTGATTGTGGATGGGTGCTGTATTTGTTGGTGTTTAGAGACTTTCCTTCTTTTATTTATTAAATGCACGGCGCTTCCTTCGTATAATTAGTTGGCTACGTTTTTATAGTGCTACCGATATGGAAATAATAGTGTTCATCGCACGTTGTTTAGTGTACTCACTGCGACATATCAGTGTCTACATATCACTTCTGTTCACACGTGGTACATACCAATTCACGACCAATCAGACATTTCATTAAAAATTCAGCGGCAGTAGGCACTGCGGTGAAAAGGTAAATCCATAGCACGTCTTCTTTTTACCGATTCTCTCCCGACCACTGCCAGAAAGTCGATCTAAAAACCAAAAACGTCATCACATCTCGCTGACTGTGATACAATATAAAATATTCATGTAAAACTGCAATATTTCTACGTTATAAACATGTTTGTACGGAAACGAATACGTGATTGGGTGCTGTAATTGTCCATTTATAGAATACGAAACTGCCAAGTGCGAACGTTACTCTATAATTACATATTATATTTGAATGTCTGGGGGTTATACAGAGTATCATCGCCAATACTATTGAAGAAGAGTTTCCGATGTAACAATAGAAAACTAAATGAAGAAAACATGATCATGTTAGATTGATATTAATAAAGAATTTTTATTAAGTGACGTATCTCTCTTAACCTTCTAGTGAATCACAGATCGAATAAAAGTCATTATACCGATAAAATTATTGTAATTTTGCACAAAATGTAGCGGTCCACACAGTACAATGTCATATATTTCCCTTTAATAAGATAGAGTGTGTCAGATATTTATAAATATACACGATGTATTATAAACATTATGTCCTCATGATTAACACATATACAGAAGAGTAAAGTCATGCGCAGATGACATAAGTACAAGTCAAACCATCATAACGGGGTAGATTAAAAACAAAAACTACATGCAGACCAGCGCATTTTTGTAGTACATTGTATATGAAACCGATTGGTAGCTAGATTTTATAGTAAAAAACAAGAATATGCGGCAATGCCGCAAAAGCAGGTTTAAACAGCCTTGACCTCCACTCCCCCCACTCCCCTGCAAAGAATTTTGTTTGCTTAAAACAATTTAAAATTGAAGAAAGCAAAAATTAAAAACAATCTTTTATTAATAACAGTGACCTTGACCTGAATTTTTTTTTCTCTTTAAAACACTTAAAAACTATTTTAAAAATCTACTTTTAGTAACAGTGACCTTGACCCCTAAATTGTGTTTGCTTAAAACAATTAAATAACTAATAAAAATATATTTTTAGTAACAGTGACCTAGACCCTAGTGACCCTGAATGCAAAATCAAGCTTCCTCTCCACGCAAGCTACCTTCACTTTAAGTTTCATTACAATTGGTCACTCATAACTGGAGTTATTGAGCGAAACCGTTTTTCTTTTTTAGTAACAGTGACCTTGACATTGATCCTAGTGTCCAAAACTGCAATCCCAAGCTGCGACTCTATTCACGCTACCTACATACCAAGTTTCATTGCAATTGGTCACTCCTAAATGAAGTCATTGAACAGAAACCAATGTTTGATGCCCACCCGCCTGCGCGCCCGACATACAACATTGGCATTCTAATAAGCAGGTTTTTTTTCTCTAAAAACCTGCTTAATAATTCGCCAAATGTCACATAGTGAGAACAAAGTGCACCTTGACCGAAATGCGAACCGAATCCATACTCTCTCGAAGAGAGCGAACCGGCAACTTGTAAATTATATCGCCAATTAAAGTAATTAAATATACCGTGACATGTGCAACAGGAAAACAAACTTAATCCTTGTTTTACTTATCAAATATGCTACTCGAATTATTGACCGTTATTCACTGGCCGAGAAAGTATATTAAATACTATACACTTGTAATCAACATCAGTTTGGCGGTAACAATATATTATATTGATATATATAAATGATTTGCAAAATTAATGTACGTACTAAAATTATAAACCCATTCAAGAAAAAGTGAAAGCGCAAAAGCATTTTATTGACTATTCTTATTCATCGGTATTATTTAATTAGAAAATATCTTACAGCGTAAATTTCCCATTTCAAAAATCGTTATACATTCTACTAGCTTTTCATTGGCGGTTGTAAAGTTCCCAACTTCCGATCAAAAGCGTGCTATCTATAGTTTGTGAAGCTACCTTTAAACTTTGTTGCCACAAAAAGTGGTTTATTCTTAAAGAGACATACCCTATAACTGATGCCAAATAAAATAACCTAAAACTATAAATAATAGAGTCTTTTGAAGTATTATAACTTAACCTATAAATTTCAGCTATGCATTCCGATATTGTCCATTATCGATAAAACCAGTGATTTAAAATATACTTCAGTACCGTAAACCATTCAATAATCTATGTAGAGTTGTTGTTGTACAATTAATGGGTGGTTGCGATTTATTACGGAAAACCTATATTAATATTGATTAATTGTGGTAAAATGAGGCGTTTTTTGCCTGGCTATGAAATTGTAATTATTTATCATTTATGTTTATTTACGTTCATTGAACACATTCGAGAATATAATCTGCTGGATG